>SNQJ01S0182633.1:7755-19106 GCA_010110895.2 Picea sitchensis | reverse complement strand
AGAGCTAGCTAGTGGGGGTCCAAGAGCCCTCCCTTGGAGGAAGAAGGGACTCATAGTCCCCTTTCTTCTTGGTGTATTGTTTCACTAATAGATCAGCCTCAACATTGGTGACATGGGTCTTATGGTTCTTTTTGTTTCTATGTTCCTATGCTGATGAATTTAGTTGTTATTGCATTTCTTAGTTTAATTCTTAATTATAGTCTTTTATTTTCTTTCCCTAACTCTTTTCCTTGTAGCTGTCCTGCTCAGCAGACCCAACTGAGCTTGCAAGCACCTCTATTTTTCTCACTAAGGTGACGAAAGAGGTGCAACAGACACTTCAGTTTGACTAGTTGAGTTGAGTCTAGATGATGCATCTGGTATTGTCACCATGCAACATTGGGATCATCACCATGATAATGCGCACTTTATTTGGTTTCATCACCAGACTGACGTATTACCCTTGATCCCTTGATCTACTCCTCACTACACTCTGTTTCAGTTAGTTAACTGACGACTGGTTGACTAGTTAACTCAACTGGGTGGCAGTTCACTCCCGTAATTGCCTGAGAGACTAGACTAGGTGGCAGTTCACTCCTGTAACTGCTGGTGTGTGTCCAGATCACTCTAGACCAACATTATGGCACATTGGTTCTCCTCCAATGCCCATTGATTGAGTTATACAAAGTATATCATGTGTAAATTATTCATTATTCATTACGGTTAATGATAATTCTTCTATTCTTTCTCTCTTGCTTCTTCTTTCTCAATTTCTCTCTACAAATGTGTGTAGTATTTTCTAGCTAGATATATTCTGTGTAGGTTCAACACATTTACGCATACATCTCTTTATGTTAGAGGAGTCGATATGGTTTCTTCCACTCCTTTTTCTCTCATGCAAATAGCTAACATATACGTCAACTTACTTGCAACCTCTGGATCATTCAAAAATCACAAACAACAATGTAATAAATAACTTACTTGGTCTTCAGATTCTTCCTTGCGACCCAAGTCATGAAAGGCTTCTACGTTCGCTATGAATTGCAATTCCTCCAGGCATTGTTCTTCATGTGTTTTATGCTTATCCCTTCATAGATCGTTCTTTCTATGATCTTCTTCCAATGAGCGTTGCGTCATACATTGTATTTCTTCACGCATGCAAGCTTCCTCCAAAGATCATTTCATCACACATTATAATTCTTCTTGGGCGCGAGCCTCTTCCAGTAACCTCCACGTTGTATGGTGTACCTCTTCACAGATCCGAGCTTCCTCCAATGAACTCTTTGTCACACTATGCACTTCTTCTTATATCCGAGCCTCCTCAAGTGATCTCTGAGTCACACACTACAACTCCTCACACACTCTTTATTCTTCGAGTGCTCTTTTCACATTGTGCATGGACTATTTTTTATGGGAAACATTAAACTTCAAAGGGGGTTGTGTTGCCTTCCTTATCTTCTTTTCTGGATTCTAACCTGATCCTTCACCATGTTCAAAGTCTTCTCTTGTCTTTTCTCCTCCTTGGATTACTACTCAAACATCAACCTCCTCATTCTTTTTCTTATTCTTGCGCGACTTCACATGCACCATATTGCAATTAGCCTTTTTGTCTTCCCACTTTTTCAACAATTCAGGATAGTGTTTGGTGACATGCTCGAGACTATAGAAGTATGCCCAAAGTATGCACGGTTTAGTACAAACCTTGATACATGACCAATCTCTCCTCAATTGAAGCATGTGGGGTGTCTACCTCCCCCTACGCCATATCCTTAGCCTCGACCACATCCATATCCACTGTGGGGACATCCTTGCTATCTGCCTCTTTCAACACCACCATGCTCACCACCTTTTTGTTCTTCCTATACTCATAATGCATCACATGTATTATCTTGCATTAGTTGGAGTGAGTGACAATTATTGACATCATGCCCCACATATTTACAGAACTCATAGAATGAAGTATGGTTCATTGTTTGATACTTCTGCAAATTTGGGCAGTAGGGTGGCACATGGCCTCATTGTCTACATATATTGCACCATTCCTGTCCAGATGGGAATGGACTCAACGTGCCCATCACCACATAATTTGGAAATACAAAGCATTAATCTCTGCGATTTCCTTCTGAGCGATAGGTGGTACACCATACATGCTCACACATAACCTTTGTCTTAGCCATATCTTGAAACTACATCGTTAGGTTGGTCAGTTGCAACTTCACCTGTGTCAAACCTGTCGACATCTCCACCCGTCCTGGTGTAGCTTCTAGGTGAATTTCAATTTCTATCACCTCCGCTTGAGTCATCACCTTCTGCTGGGTGAGAAAAAATTGGATATGGGAAAGTCACCCCACAATAAACCACTCTCCATGCTACATGTCCTGGATTTGGAACGTCATCCTATCTAATAAATTTTAAACCATTGTTCATAATCCCACATGATCTCACCTTCCTTCTATTTGATCTCTTTTATCTTCGCGATACATTGAGACCTTGAATTAGGTTTCTGAAATTCTCTAAGAAGATCTTTCTTCAATCTCCGCTTAGACCTCATATGTCCCGTCGATGCAATGGCCTTGTACTTCATGTACCATGTCAAGGCTCTGTCCTTAAATGTGGTCTCCAAATGTGCGATCTCTACTACTTCGTCTGTGATCCTCTTTACAAACAATATTTCTTCACATGTAAACCAATATTTCTCCACATCATTCTTACCCGTTCCATGGAGCATGAGTAGCCTCAGGGTACTATCATGATTTTCCATCATCAAGCTCGATCTAGTTCCTCCTCTCTGATTGTTAGGGATTTGACTTTCAACACCAATACTTCTCTAGGTGAATTAGTACCAAATTCGCCTTCTTCTTCACTCATCTCCTCTCTTCTAGCTTCTTCTTCTCTCTCTTCTACTCCAATTACTTCACTAATGGTTGTCCTTTCCTCTTGATTAAAAATGTGTAAGGGGAGGTAATTCCATCTTCTTCTAAAATTTCTTGTGAGGTGATCCAGAGAGTTGTCTACTTGCAGTTGTGCAAGACCATTTTCTATCTCCAATTCGTCTCCCCCACCACTAGGGGAGCCTCCATATTCCTAAACTATATGTGCATTACTACTTTGCACGCCATATTCCTCTCCTAACAACACATCATCACTCTGTGCTCCATATTTTTCTCTTATCGCTACACCACTACTCTGCCCCTCATACTCCTCTAAGGTTGCGACACTTTGCAACAACCAAGGGGTGCAGACTTTGTCACCTAGGCCCTTACTACTACCACTATTTGTATCCCCATTGGACACCCTATCATCAATGTCGTGCCTCTTCACGGGCCTATCCTCATATTTTTTCCACTCTGGCACATCACACTCTTCCGCACTACCACCTAGTACAATTTCGTTTCTCTTCATCCTGGGCACAACCCCTAGTTGTGCGCCCCTGGATAACTCTTTTTCACCTCTCTACTTTGTTTTTATTCTTATTTCAACTCTTCATGTGTATCTCTCAACTATTTTCTCCTTTTCTCCTCTGGTTCCATACCATTCCTCACCTTATCTTAATAATTTATCCATGGATCCATTCTATCACTTTCCCCCGTCTTTGCAAAATCTCCCCTAATGCTCGGGGATTTTACTCAACCATTCGATCGGGATCCATGTACATTATCCCTTTCTCTACGAACAACATATTTATCCAAAGTGGAATCTCTTCTAGCATCTACTTCCTCAGACCTTTCACGAACTTTCTTTCAGCCTCACTGAAAGTATCAATGTATTCCACAACAAACTCAAAAATGTATCCCTCTTTTACCCGAGAAAACCATAATTCAATTGCCCAAGTGCACTTATTATTCAACACTTTCAAGTGCGGATTGATCCCAAACCACTGGTTCCAAAGGCCACATAACATAATTGGTAGTAGTTTTCCTTTTATCCATTCATACGACAAACAAAGAAATTCAACAAAGAAAATCTCATGCATATCAGTGTAAAGATAATCATCCTTCCATTTCTTCACATTCACTCTCATCCCCTGAGTTTAGCGCAGGGAAAACCCATTCTCTTTTGCGGTTATCCAGTCTTGAATTTCCTCCCGTGATGAATACCACCTCATCTCTTGCCTTCATTATTCCCAACAAGAATTTCAGGTCTGGGCAACATAACATTTGTTGACATTTTGTTCCACGCCTTCGCTCTTCCTTCTTAATGATGAGGAGTTTAAACCCAAGGTTCATCTAGAGTTGGCCAAAAAAAAGCCCAGAGCATAGGCATATCAATCCTTGGCCAAGGCCGAGGAATATCTCACCCGAGATGTAGAGAGGATCATAGAGACCATAAGGTCTTGTGACATGGATGAAGGGTAAACACACAAATATCCATTTAGACTGAAATTAACACAACTTATATATGAAAAATTACTAGGATTGAGAAGAAAAACAATACACACACATATCCAAATCACATATGAAAGACACACAATATCTCAGAACTACAACAACTTTATTATTCCTTTCGTTCCATAATACATGTTATACATTAAACAGACTGTATTAGACAACAATAAAGCTTCATATATTATTTTATATAACTTCCCAGAATTCACTTCTCAGTGCGCATTCTCTCAAGGTTTCATCCATAAGACATACTCATATTTATATCCAAAAACATTACAGAATTACACAAGCTCAGAGTGAGCTTGATACCAATGATTCAATGGATCTCTTCTAACCATATAACTCTATCTCTAATGTTGTTGCTTCCTTTTGAAACTTTCTCTACTCAGGAGCTCTTTATATTTCTTCCCTTCTCCACTCGTTCTATTGAAAAAATTGCCTCACACGCTTCTAGCACCTACCTGTAGCCTACATAACCTTCTAGAATAGAGACAATATTAATTGTCTTTCCGGCTCATCTTTTTTCATCTCCATAATCCCTTGTGCCGCTGGTAGTAATCATCAAAATGATTTCCCGATGATTTGTTTCTTGATTTTGACGTGCATCTTTCTTGATTTCTGGTGCACATCCAAACTGGGAATGATGCATATTTGGTAGAATTTCAGCTCGACGTGCAATATCAAAACTAGGTTCGGTGTGCACTTCTTATCATTATTCACACATTAACTTAGGCACACACAAAACTTTAGAATGAGCATGCACAACTTCGTTTGTGTGTGCACGTGAAATGAACCAAAAACTTTGGGTGCCAAAACTAACCCCCTATCCACTAAATCCCCTGACCCCTAAGCCCCCTAACCCCTCAATCCCTAACTCCTAACCCATGCCCCTAAACCATGTCCATCAAAAAATATTTTCTATGTTAAACCTTGTAATGGCTTCCACATCACACTTGCATCTCAAAGATTCCATTTAGGACCTGGGTAGTGGTTTTAGAGCATGCACATGGTTCCTATGGTGGATGAGGGTGGAGGGTTAGAAAGTTACCAAGGTTACTGGGTGGAGGGTTAAAAAGTTGTGGTAGATTATCAATATGCACTTATAGTTAAAATCAATCAACACATGCTCAAAATGGGTTAGGATATTATAGGTTGGTGGGTTATGAGAGAAATCAAGGTCAATGAATTCTAACCAACCAATAATACATATAAGAATATGGAATAAAACTTAACAACACATAATTAATCCATTTTAAAAGATACTTTAAAGAGAATAAATCATAGAAAATATATAATCATATACCCTGACCTACATTTCAACAATTCAGTATCATTTATCTTCTTGTTCGTACAACTCCAAATATGTATCATCTGGTTCAGAATCAATATTGAAAGAATTGGGCATAGAGACATCATCATCAATGCCATTTTCAAAAATTTCATCGTTGATATGATCATCACGAACATTTTCATCTACATCTAGCTCAACTTTTTTGTCTTCTTCGTCTAACACAACTACTTGCTCCTTTGCATTATCTTCTTCTTCCGCTACAATATATTTTACAAAACTTCCTATCGGCTCATATTAACAACATATGACCATCTCTCTTTACCTGGAACGTCTAAGTAAAAGTCTTGCTGACATTGTCTTGGAAGAAAATAAAGCTCAGTACCCAGCTCAACCATTCTTGTATTAACCATGGTAAAGTCATTAGAATTCTCAATAACAGTTCTTTCAATATCACATTCATTCATTTGCAACATGTACCATTTGACCTCGAACGTGACTAATTTAAAGGATTTAAAATCACATTCAAGTATATCATTCAAATACCCATAGTATTTATTTTCAGATACCTTTGGATGCATGTCACTTCTAAAGGAAACATTAGTGACCTGAAATATTGCAGTTATGCCACAATCAAAGGTTTTTTCTTGTCATCCAACTTTTTGATGCGAAATTTATGGCCATTGCACCACATATCCTTGTGGTGTTTCAACTGCATTATGTCCAACACGTAAAAAATGCATTGTCAATTAATTAACATATTTAGAATTAGTAAATATTTTAAGAAAATAACAAACCACATACATTAATATAATACAAAATAACTAAAAAAATGTGGGTGAATATGCTTGCCTACTTATCATTTAAACCATATGTTAAATCAATTTACCTCTGTGTAAGATTGGTATATTGATTACGATAAACCTCTTTAACCAATGTAGCCACTCCTCCCCATGATAACCTACCATAAAATTCTATACATCATTGTATATATACCTTCATCCAATCAATATTGTTTGTGATGTATAATATAGTGCATCCCACTCTTGACCAATTATATGAAAAAATAACAATTAATTAATAATTAGGTACCATGGAAAAGATTAATAATTGATGGAAGAATAATAATTAAATAGGTACAATATAGATACAAACAAATAAACAAAGCTATTGTAGATCTCTATGATCTAATTACCTTTCACTTTCATCATCCTACCTTTCCCCAACAAGACCTCCCCTTCAAATTTGTTGATGGACTTGACATCCCAAATGAGAGGCACATTCAAAATTGTTACAAATTTAGGAATACACTGAGTAATATACACCAAGGATTGATATACCATATAGTCCTCCACCATAGAACCCTCAGGACATGCTCTTTGTCTAACAAAGGTCTTCAATGATTTCAAATGTCTCTCCACCATGCACATTGACCTTGTGTGTATAGGTCCACACATTTCAATCTACTCAACTTGGTGTATGAGGTAGTGTTCTTGTGCATAGAAAAATGTCGGATGTAGGCACTTTTGCATTTCACACATTAGGCGAGGAAGTTCTCTCCTTCAATACTTTATATCTTCTTTATAGAATTATTTATAAGACAACCACCTACACATTATGCAAGCAAATCATTGGTTTAAGTATATACATTGCAAGTCAAACACACATGAACAAGTTCAACAACAAATATTTTTTAAAGAAATTGTTACTTACCTCGTGTATTTTCCAAGATCATATATGACTTGTTTTATGTTGTTGTAAAATTTGTCTGGAAGAGATAGAGGTAGAAGATACTATAACGAAAAATGAATCATTATAAACATTAAAGGTAGAACATACCGTAACAAAAAAGTAAACAAAAAAATACCAAAAATATGTATACCAATATAGAAATATAACAAAATAATCATCTTAATGAAGGTATGTCAGTCAAGAGTTTTTACCCCACCAAATTCATCTTTCTTTGTTAAGATATTTTTTATGTTTGAAGCAAATCCCGTGGGAAATTTAATTTTCCTAATGACCTCTTTTACAACATTGTTTTGTTTCTTTATAAATAACCATGGAAGACTATCTCGATGTCCATCACTATTTGAATTAATCACATCTTTCATTGCATGATTGTCTTCCTAAATGTCACTACAAATTTTGATTTTTTTTTGTCACTCCTTCCATATAAGATTCTCCATAATGTTTCTGTTAAATTCTTCCCGATATGCATTATATCAAACAAATTGTTGGACATTGGGTTCATCGCTTCCCATGATTTTCGCGACATGGGTTAACCCTTTCTCGTGGATCCTAACTCCAATGATTGTGGCAGAGCCTAATGCCTGCGTTTTTTTGTCTAACGACAATTTTAGTCCAACAAATGGTATCATAGCAATAATTCTCGATTTTGAAACTCGTCCGACATGTGTTGAGGGGAGATTGTTGGACATTGGGTTCAATGGTTCCCACGAGTTTCATGACATGAGATATTTGTAGGTGCTGATAGTAGGGAAACCTCCTTAATTGTATATGGTATCTTTTCATTCCTTGTGGAAGCCCTTTTCCTTCCTCGTGGAAGCCCATTAATGTCTTCGCAAAATTTATGAAAAATAAATCAGAGTACAACAATCAACAATAATTGTTAGATATAAAAAACATAATTCAATACAAATTAAAATTGTAAAACATTAATATATATGATACATAGAATAATTTCTTACCTTGATAATTTCTATTATATTCCAACTTTCATAGGTGAGGTGTCATTCTTCATGGTTTTATTTCAGTTTCTTCTTTCAAATTGAAAATATGTTTTTCTATAGTTCGATACCTATGGTTCTCAGGGAGGAAGTGTCTATAATCATTAAACACCTCATTTCCTAAAATTATTGAACAATGATATTTCATCCTAGGACCACATACTGAACATGCAAATTTACCCTTTGTTTAAAGGCCTACAACATGTATATTAATGTCAATATCAATTATATACCAAGGAATTATTTTAAAAATATGCATGACAATTTGAAAAAAATATATACTATTAAAGTGCAGTAGTACATTACATACCACAAAAATGTGTTAGCCCTGGCGCATTATGAATTGTCCATGTAAGTATTCCATGGAATTGAAATTGGTTATTCCTTATTGGTCTAGAGATGCCGTACATAATGATTCCATCCCATAACTTTAGTAGCTCGTCGATAAGAGACTCAATATATACATTCATATATTTAACTTGTTACTTACAAATTGATTGATAATACACATCATTACTATTTTGTCTATATGTATATATAATAAATTATGCAACGAGTAAGACAAATGAAATGTTACGTTCAAAAAATTATTGTAAAAAAATACGTGGAACAATCATTGCCAACATTGTGTGCTCCCTCTTTATTGACATCCAAGGAGGAAGGTTATTGTTTATAATAAAAATAGGCCACATTGAGTAAATAGACTTGACCTCACCAAATAGATTGACATAATTAATGTCAATGGAATTCTAATATTATGAGGTTCTTCTTTGAAAGTTGGTCATCTTTCTTCGATGTTCCTAAATGCATAACCATCTTCAGGGATTAGAAGAACATCATCTTCACTTTTGTTCATTGTTATCTATAAATTGTGCTATGCTTTGGCACATGAACAATTGATGCAAACATGGAATTATGTGAATATGACGATGAACCTTGTGAGACATGTGTTGTGTTACTTGATCGGTTCGATATCCACTAATTTGATATGCGAGCATTTGGTTTCCGATGCATATTATCCATAATATATAATATGATGATTAGGAAATGCATCAATAGCTTGATACTCCATTCCAATATATTTCATAATGGCAAATAATTATCGATATGTGTGAGGTAAAGTATTTGATTATGGTAGGATAAATTCACCTAACAATATACAATGCAAAATATAACTAGTTAATGTAAAGAATATTAATATTAAATATTGCATCCTAATACATGTAATACATATTACATATAATATGCATTATATATTACACATATTACATAATTTACACATTAATTAATAAGACTAAGAATAGAGAAACAAAACTAGACCTTTTATGTATACGTGACGAATTATATTACATACCTTAGGATATGGGTGAGATAAGTGTTTGAAAAACCATTCAATACCTTCAATTTCACCAACAACAATATAACAGAGAAAAGATTTTCCCCCGAGCCTTCATAAAGGGGTTGTTGCGACTTCTGAATCAAAGGTACATCATGGATATCATAGAAATTGCCATCCATTGGAGAAAATGTGTCTTAGATCAATCTATTTATTCCATCATTCTCAAATGTACTATTATCAGTGCCATCTTCTTCCATAGAACTAATTTGATCTCCAATATTTGCTCCATCTTCCTTAGTGTGTACAACAAAATTTCTACTACTACTTGGCACAATCCCAATATCACACTTATGATGCTCTGTCTTTATAATTAAAAACAATCAAATAATATTAGTGTATGTAACAAATATTAGAAGGATACAAATTTCTACAAATACAATCAATACAAAAACATATAATGAGTACTAACTTACCAAGGGACGATATTCATACCGCCCTTCAATGTGTCCAAACTGTCTATAATGTCTTTGAACGATTGTTATTAAAAATATTCTTCCATTGAATCCCTTGCATTGATTGCAAGGGCAATAACATTTCCTATCACCCTTTGCTTCTCCTATCATTTTCCTCTCGAGTAATGTTATATGGCATTGTAATAAACTATTACAACAAAATCCAATGAAGCAATATAAGTACAATATACAAATATATTCAACCAATTTCACACATGTAAATGTATTTCTATAAGTCAAACAAACATAATACACATAATACAGAGGAAGATGAGCTATGAACCCATGTGAGAGGAATTAGAGGAAAGGGAAACACTTTTATGGTTGTCATTTCGTTAAACAGTTGGGGAACATCCTTTCAACATTTGTAAACATTTTTATTAAATGGTTGGCATGCATCCTCCAACCTTTCACACTATATCAAAATCCAATATTGTTGAAATAGGTAGTTAGTACTCATTTTTCCACTTTAGTTAGTGTGTGTGCACAGTTTCCAAAGATTCATGTATATTTCAACCATTTACTAAATTCTAGGCACAAATCACCCTAATGTACAGTCTTTAGGGTTTAAAACAAATCTGCAGTTCTATAACTTGTAATATGTAAATTACCAACAACATACATGTATTTTTCTTGGCAAGGCGTGCATTTTTCATCATGTCCTGTTTTCATGCTTTGTTATGCATTTTTCACATTTACAAGGCATTTTTTAGCCTCTATGTGTAGAAGAGGGTTTTTGGTTTGAAAATGAACAACTAAACATATTACAGGATTTAAAATGATAAATACAAAATCCACAATTTGAATCACTCAATTTGGAGATCATATGAGTCTCGAGAGTGCATTTTACAAAAATACGGTTTTACCCTCCATTTTATAGAAAGTCTTCAATCTTGGTTCATGGTAGAAGTCTNATTACAGGATTTAAAATGATAAATACAAAATCCACAATTTGAATCACTCAATTTGGAGATCATATGAGTCTCGAGAGTGCATTTTACAAAAATACAGTTTTACCCTCCATTTTATAGAAAGTCTTCAATCTTGGTTCATGGTAGAAGTCTTATTTCATTTGAAATTGCACTTAGGATGATATAT
>SNQJ01S0182632.1:2326-19158 GCA_010110895.2 Picea sitchensis | reverse complement strand
CTATGAGCTTCTGTTAATTGACTTTTCTCTCTGCAGTGAAGCTGAATCATCAGCAAATCCCTGCCCTCTTCAGAAAATTCTCCTTCGTGATTATCGACCTAATTAAAAATGTATGCATTAAGAATATATCCATGGTCGTTAAGTACGTCTTCTAGTAAATCTGGGTGAGAATCGACCTTGATATCTTTTTTTACATATTTCCTTTCATTTACATGGCACTTGCCAATCGGTCTACATCCCTGCGGGCCGTTCAACCTTCTTTTTTTAATATGCTTAGTATTTACTATTAACTATTACTATTAATTATTTCTTTTTAGAAAATTGTAGCTTTAGACAAGACTATGTGGCAGAGCAACTGCTAAGGAGGTTAGGAAGCAAATTGTGGAATATGGGGTCGAACTGTAAATGAAACGAAGTGTTTGGTGCAAAATGTATATCAGGGAAATGTTGTGCAAAATGTATATCACGAAAGATAGGGAAAAATAAAATGACGGTCGACATGCACAACAACATCTAATTTTGCATTTGTGAACATGGGGTATATGTAAATGACACTTACATTGTTGAATGCCATTTATTTTGAAATATATATAAAAAAAAAGTTTGTAACATATAAAAGAGTAGACGCATTTGCCATACAGACTGCTGAAGGATAAGAATAAAAGTCTAACATATTAAAAAACAAATGTTTTTGTTATACAGAATGCGGAAAGATAAGAATAGAGTCTGTAACATATAAAAATTTAAATGCATTTTTTATTTCAAGTATGTCAAAAAATGAAAGTTCGTTACATACTACTGCAAATTTTGAAATATACCAAAAAATTAAAGTCTGTTACATATAAACCGGAATTTCAATGCGTTTGTCATGTAGACTGGGATTGGGGCTCTCGCGGACCATTAGAGAAATATGTACAAGAAACAGGATTGTGGAAAGAAGATAGAGTGCAATAGCTGCAAAAGAAAATAAATGGAAAGGTATAAGTGTTTGCCTATACATCCGTATTTAAGAAAGTAGAATAACCAGGCTGAGAAACAAAGAAAAATGTGATGACTAAACTTATGTCATACTTTTTGGAGTGGTATTTGTGGATTGAACACTCTTGTCACTAGGGCCTTTCCACTGTTGCATGTACAATTTAGTGCAACTTTTCATTGTCTCTACGTCGTCGGTATCAGAGGCAGGACCATCACTATCTTTGTTTTTAGGCAGGTGTTTATTTACAAAACAATCGTTGAGGCCAAGTGATTGTAAATGTTGTCTAAAAATATCATAGGGGTTGAATTCTCTTATGTCTTCAGCATATCTGAGGTTGGAGATGCTAAAATGTGCTGCGAAATCGTCAATTTTGTTGATGTTTTTCAAGACGAACTCCCCTATTTTCCAAGGGAGACGAATGAACTGTTTTTTTTTTCTTCCTTCGGAACAGATGGAACTAGTAGATGTATTGACGTGCTACTTCTGCAATAAAAATTCTGTCCATAACGTGAAATGGAAGGAAAGCAGGTTGTTCCGTGGAGCCAAAAATTCTTATGACAGTGTAATTATCCAAATGTTGGAGTGTCCCCTTATTGTCCAAAAAACTAGTTGCCTGTTCAGATATGTGGGGAGCATTTTCTCCTAACAACAAGATCGAAGAAGTACGAGAGCACCGAACCATGCCGATTAGAACATGCGTTAAACCCAAAAAAGAGGCAGCAACGAAGAGTGCAAAGCAATTTTTTTTTAATAGCAAATCCATTTAAAATAAAAAAAATAAGAAAAACACTGAGTACTGTACATCTATGCTTAGAAATTGGGCCCAGTTCTTCGGGCCAAAACATTGAAGGTATCTGCGACAAACACAGGCATGGGTTCTACAGTATGCAAGATCCTTGGAGTTTTCTCGTCGATGAATCATCCTCTGCTGAAATTGATATTTTTCAGAAGCTTTTCCTCAGAAAGAAGATGAAAATGGTTGCAGAGCAAGTGGAATAGCCCTTAGTTGAAACTGCCTCTGCATAGTCCAAAAAAATTCAGTAGCACATCTTGCACGTGCAATTGCAGAGGCCCAAATTAGTCCATTCTGGGTAGAAGGAGATGACTAGTAGGAAAATGCGTGGCAGGAGCGAGAGTTTTGGACCTGATGCCCGAAAATGTTAAACAATATTTTTTTGTCTTGAAATGTATCTCTGGGAGCATCAACATATCATTCCTTTACACAGAAACTCTTCCGCCTAGAACGGACTAATTTGGAACTCTGGAATTCCTACTTTCGCGGTGTAAAGTGGTTGTTGTGTTCACCGTCAGTTTCTTTTCTAAAAATCCTTTTGGTGTTGTCATGACTGCGATCACCGAGCTGGGAAGGTTCGTTCGTTATGGTTGATTTCAATTTGGGCACAAGAGTGGGAAGATTCTTTGCATTGCCATCATCCATTGCCGTATCATCGCCCATCAAATCATCTTCTTCTGGCTCAGAATTCATGGCATCAACTTCTGCGATAGAAATGACTGCAACTGGGCAGGTTCTCTGACCAGCCAGGGTTGCGATGGAAATTTTTGGCTTGAAATATATCTCTCGATGTACCAAGGGACCATCTCCTTTTTTTTCTCCTAGGTAGAGGGAGATGAATATTAAGAATATGCCTTGGAATAGTGGAACCTCTGGCCATTATGCCCCAATGTGTTTACTATGTGTGGAGAGAATTGCTGCCATAAGTTATTTAGAATTTTCGTTTGGTCGAGACAATGTTTGAAATGAAAATCGAGGAGGGATAATATAAGCCTTCACAAATTATTCTTTAATGTGTATCAATGGAATATCTCATCGAGCCTTTCACTGATCAATGACAATTTCCAAGGTTTGTGCAGAATGAGTTGTGATCATCACAACTCACTAATTGCACAATTAGAAAAAAGTGTGAACATGGAGGTGACAGTGAAAAGAGATTAAGAATCCAAAATTTATTAAAAATACCAACCCGTTGGTGCACAAAAAAAAAATATTGCGTGGCCTTTGAAATGAATACTTGGAAAGGATAACATGCTTGTGGGCAAATCTTAGTTTAATTCGTACTAATGACAAATCTTATATGGGCTTCCAGACATTAATGACAGTTTTAACGATTGCTGCAGAATGGCTACTAGCATTAAAGCTTAATTATTGCATATCTGGAAACAAGTACGAAGGAAACAACAATGGAAAAACTGATTCCAAGAAATACCAAAGTATGAAAAGAGGTCGAGCGAAGATATACCCAGGGCACGTGAAGGGCCGATGGTTCTCGGTCTGGCGGGCTGAAAATTGAGCCTCTATTGTTCTGTGTCCTACAAATAGCACCTACACTTCCGTGATATACAAATTGACAGGTGGACTTGCGGGTTGGTTGGTTCAACATTGCATTTTTTTTGTCCTTAGCAATTCTGTATTAATTCCATAATTAGCCACTTTTTTGGATCAGGGGTTCTCGCGCTGGCGGGAAAAAAATTGGGCATCTATTATTACCCGCTCTACAAATAGAACTGACAATTCCACGATATACAAATTTAGAACCTGACCTGCGCTAAATTATTACTGTTAAATATTTATATTGCAGAATTTAATTATACGAGAAAGTTTGCACAATTTGATCGACCGAGTGTTATAAAAGTATTTCCCCAAACGAGCAATATAAAAAAGAGTCATTCCATACTTAGACACTTTTTTTATCATGGGTTGGTGACCTCGCGGGCTGAAGAAAGAGTCTCTATTGTTCAGTGTCCTACAAATAACACCCAGATTTCCATGGTATTCAAATTGATAGGAGGACCTACGGGCTGCTTGGCTGAACATTGCATTTGATCACGGCCTAGCGGGCTGAAAATTAAGTATCTATTGTTCTATGTCCTACAAATAACACCTACAATTCCGCGATATACAAATTCACACGCGGTCTTGTGGACAGTTTCTATATAAGGTATGAAATGAGATTTTATACAACATATGCGGATCCCTCATTCCATACTTAGGCAGTTTTTGGATTGCGGGCTCGTGGTCTGGCGGGCTGAAAAGAGAGTCTCTATTGTTTTGTCTCCTACAAATAGCACCCAGACTTCCGCGATATACAAATTGATAGTGTTCTAGAACATATGCGGATCCCTCATTCCATACTTGGGCACTTTTTGGATCGCGGGTTCGCGACCTGGCGGGCTGAAAATTAAGTATCTATTGTTTCGTGTCATACAAATAGCACCTAGACTTTCGTTTCCTACAAATAGCACCTAGACTTCCGTGATATACAAATTCACACGCGAACTTGTGGACATAGTCTATTATAAAGTAAGGAATGAGATTTTATACAGCATATGCGGATCCCTCATTCCATACTTGGGCATTTTTTGGATCGTGGGCTCGTGGCCTAGCGGGCCAAAAATAGAGTCTTTATTGTTTCGTCTCCTACAAATAGCACCCATACTTCCACAATATACAAATTGATAGTGTTTTAGAACATATGCGGATCCCTCATTCCATACTTAGGCAGTTTTTGGATCGCGGGTTCGCGGGTTGGCGTGTCGAAAATAGAGTCTCTATTGTTCCGTCTCCTACAAATAGCAACCAACCTTCCACGATATACAAATTGATAGGTGGACTCGGGCTGGTTGGTTGAACATTGCACTTTTATTGTCCCGTAGCGATCCCGTATGAATTTCAAATTTAGCATTTTTTTTTATCAAGGGCTCTAGGGCTGGCGAGCTAGAAATTGGGCATCTATTATTCCGCACTTTACAAACACATTTTTCTAGAACATATTCGGATCCCTCATTCCATACTTCGACACTTTTTGGATCACGGGTTCGTGACTTGGCAGGCTGAAAATTAAGTATTTACTGTTCCGTGTCCCACAAATAGCACCTAAACTTCCGTGATATACAAATTGACACACGAACTTGTGGACATAGTCTCTATATAAAGTATGGAATGTGATTTTATACAGCATATGCGGAGATCCCGTATGAATTTCATATTTAGTGGTTTTTTTTTATCGGGAGCTCTGGGGTTGGCGGGCTGAAAATTAGGTCTCTAATGTTCCGCGCTGTATAAAAACATTGTTCTAAAACATATGTAGATTCCTCATCCCATACTTGGGCACTTTTTGGATCGCGGGTTCGCGACCTGACAGGCTGAAAATTAAGTATCTATTGTTTTGTGTCCTACAAATAGCACCTAGACTTCCACGATATACAAGTTGACACACGGACTTGTGGACATTGTCTCTATATAAACTATTGAATGAGATTTTATACAGCATATGCAGATCCCTCATTCCATACTTAGGCAGTTTTTGGTTCGCGGCCTGGCGGGCCGAAAATAGAGTCTCTATTGTTCTGTCTCCTACAAATAGCACCCAGTCTTCCACGATATACAAGTGGATAGGTGGACTCGGGCTAGTTGGCTGAACATTGCATTTTTATGGTCCGTGGGCCTCGCAGGCTGAAAATTGGGTCTCTATTGTTCTGCGTTGTACAAACACCAGACACATCTCCGCGATTTACAAATTGACAAACAGACCTGTGGGATGCGTGGCTCAACATTGTAGTTTTCATTATTCCTTGTCCTCCAAATAACACCCGGAGTTCCGTGATATACTGATTGAAAAATGGACTTGAGGGCTGGTGGGTTCAATTTTTTCATTGTTTATAGACACTAATCCCTATCAACTATCTAACATTTCTAAAAACATGATTTTCAATACTAAATTATTAATAATAATTTTTTCTATTGCATAATTTAATTAAACGAGAAAGTTTGTACAATCTGGTCGAGCGACTGATATAAAAGTTTTCCAACAAACGAGCAATACATAGTAAACATGTACTTTTAGAAAGTATGGACAAGAGATTTTATAAATCATATGTGGATCCCTCGTTCCATACTTGGGCACTTTTTGGATCACGGGTTCTCAGCCTGGCGGGCTGAAATTTGAATCTCTTTTGTTCAAATGTCCTGCAAATTTGAACTTCAGCTAAAAACATTATTTTCAGATACTAAAATATTAATATTAACTATTGTTATTGTACAAGTGAATTGCATTAAATTATTAAAGGATGTTAAATTGCTTATTTAAAAAAAAATGAAGGAAACAAAAGATTTGTTTTGTAAAATTATATCACCGCAAGCATAAAAAGGACCAATTTGAAGTTTAAGGCCCTCTTGCTCATATGATAGCACAATTGCACTCCGCACAGTATATATTCGTTGATTTCAAATTATTCCAGGATATTAATTTTACCAAGTTCATCGAATAAGAAAAAATTGTGAAAACAACGATCAATTTGAATTTTAAGATCCTTTTGTTGGTATGATAGGACAGTTGCACTTCACACACTATATATTCGTTGATTTCAAATTATTTCACAACAATAATTTGACCAAGTTCATCGATCAAGGAAATTTACCAAAACAAGTAACATAGTACATTTGCGTCACAGCGCCATAGAAATTATCAGGCGGTTTTGCGTGCCAGTTGGCCAAAAAAATTCAATTATATTGTTCTGTGTCCTCTAAAGAAGAATTGGAGTTCCACAGTATACAAATTGACAGACAAACCAGATAACCAAGAACCAACCATACTTTAAACAACCCAGAAGAAAGTTTCCAGAAGGTTCCATTGAGCAGAACCCATCGACCTTTGCACCAAACAATTTGATATACAAAGAAAAGACGTCGACGCATTCCTTTTCTCTTGAAACGAACATTTATCTGGATGTTGAACAAATATTACAAAGAGACATGAGGTATTTTCGTTGCCTCCCAAAGTTTGATTTATTTATTTAATTTGCCCTTCTTCAGTCGATATGCAAAATTGCATTGTCCTCATTTAAGGTGAATTTGCTCTGTATCCGAAGCTGCCGTAGCATATAGACACTGCTTGCCTTTTTCTGTAGATATGTTTCATATGACAACTCTACCAATTCAGGAAGAACATTTTGTAACAGAGGTTGCCTAACCGAACACTGTACAGTTGTGTTGCCCACGGTTCGGATAACACCATTGACACAATGTCCTTAAATATATGGACATTTTTCACCGCATCGCAGACAATCAATCGTATCATCACTTATCAAAACGGAGGCAGAAGCAGTAGAATGGCATTTTGCACATACAAACTCAAAGGGGGTCAAGTACACATTGGCTGCAACTAAAAGACCTTCAACCTGGCAACACGAGCAAAGGGATTAATACATTAAACAATATAATACACAACTTCATCCCCCCCTCCCCTTTAAAACTAAAAAGAAAAAGTAAACAGGTGCAAAAATTTGTTGAAGGCTATTTCTATGAGCAAAGTGAGGATGATTTTGTGGATGTATACGCACAACAATTGTAGAGCTAGCTAGTTTCTCCATATCCTCTACTATATCTTCTCGCAACTCTGTTACAAACGTTGCCTGGGTTGTCCGAAATATCCTTTCTCTAGCATCCTTCTTCTTTGTTATATTTTTGAACAGCATAAGTCGAGTCTGCCCTCTGTGCAATTGTTGTTCCATTAACGAAAACAAATCTGAATACGTATCGAACAATTGTAGCTGCAACATGGAACAGTGCAATATTTGTGTAACTTATCTGACATATATGCAGACACAGAAGTTAAGAACAAAACTGAATATGAAAAGCAGTACCATTTCCTTGTCATTGTCTAGCTCTCCATCCTTTATATGGAGAATGTGTTGTGACCCAAATTTTCTCGCCAGTGTCACAACAACCCCAATCGTTCTGATTGGGTAAATATCATTGCTCTGTGCAAGCTACCTGATAGTCAAGTCCGGAAGGAAGCGATATTCTGAACAAATAGCAGGAATTGTTTCCACAATGCTTGTTTCGTTGAGCAAAATAATTCGATCGCAATCACCACGGTCATATATTGTTTTGGGCAAAACGTTAAAATTTGTAATGGATATCCCATTACATGGCAATATCTTTTCTGCATGTTTCTAGACAAGTTGTTGAGGAACAGTCAGTGTGACTATCATCACGACGTCCTTGTCTGTTATATCAGCACACATAATGGATCTACTTTTGTTTGTCTTGTCCAAGTAGGTGGTATAGACAAACATTATGTCCCCGCCGAACAGTTGTCTAGTTTGGCGACTGTTCAAGCCCTCTATTGACAATACTTTGGATGTCACAACTCTAGACCTGATGACATTTTTTGAATAGGAAAACTAAAGTGAATGGTAGTGTACTACATGTACACGAATAATATTGATGAACTATGGAGCCACAGTTTCGCAACCACACCTCTTGGTCCGCGGAACATGCAGGACGTTCAGCATTTCGCTTGTACTTGTTGATACTTCTTGCGAGCTGGAAACTATGTATTGCAAATGGCATCAGCATATCCGCCATGCCATAGATGAATATATAGCCTAGGAGATTTTTTTAGTAAACATAGTAAGAGCACAACATATGCATCTTTACCTTTGGCCTTGTCGTTTTGCTGATGTTTGGGATGACTGACTACTCATGGTCGTCTCACTAGTCCAACTTTTTCTGATGCAAGCATGTACAGATGAACATCAGGACTAAACAAATATATGCATTGTATATTGTCCATCGGAAGGACCAAATAACCGTAAAACTGTATGCATCTTAATTTTTTAACTAGAGAAATGTTTAACAGTAAACAGGGCATGACCATGGGTCACCATGGCCAATTTGTATATCGCGGACCCCCGAAAGCCAGGGGAGAAATCTTCAACCTGCCAACCTGGCAGTCGTAATTGACAAAGTGGGTAACTATGGAATAAGGTAGAAGCAGGACCACATATTTCAGTTCGTTAGTTCGCCAACTGACGCATGAGGGAATTTTCGGAAACCACACTAAGAAGATGAATTAGAAAACAAAACAGATAATAGAAAATGGAAAAAGTAGAAACAGGGAGCGCAGAAAGGCCCATTACTGCGAATTCATCGTTTTCAAGTCTAATATTATATGCTCCCACCCAGTTTGTATATTTAATTTGCCGACACACTTGGTATACCTTTTAGAAGATTGTACCACAGAACCCTCTGCTGTTGCACAAAAGAATTCATCTCCCTGTCCAAGCAACCTGTTTTTTCCAAGGCAGCAACGCCGAAGATGCAATCGAGACGAAGGCAAGTTAATATGAAAACATACATCTAAAAGAAAAAGAAAAATGTCTATTTACCTACCAAACAGTCCTTCGTCCTGTCCAACGATTCTGTTTCTTTAAATGCAACAATGCAAAACGAACACAACGGACATAAACTAGCTTAGTATGCAGGAAGGAACGTATGTAACCAAGATAACTTACCATGTAGGAAGGCACACAACTAGTTTAACACATATACAGACCATAAATGAAATACAAAACAACGCAATATGAAACAACAGTACAAGCATGCACCTTTCTATATCCTCTTCAGCTGATGCAGTCAAGACTCCCTCCTTTTCTCTAGCTACTCTGTTTGTTTCAATGTGGGAACCCACAAAATTCAATGAACATCAATGGAAAATGGTATTCACTGGAGAAAAAGAAATATGTAGATACAACAAAACTGACTCAATGAACAGTTTACAAAGGCATAAACATGAACCTAGCAGGCTGAAAATTAAGTATCTATTGTTCTGTGTCCCACAAATAGCACCTAGACTTCCGCGATATACAAATTGACATGCGGACTTGTGGACATAGTCTCTAAATAAAGTATGGAATGCAATTTTATACAGCATATGCAAAGATCCTGTATGAATTTCATATTTAGCGATTTTTTTTTATCGAGAGCTCTAGGGCTAGCGGGCTGAAAATTGGGCCTCTAATGTTCCGCGCTGTATAAAAATATTGTTCTAGAACATATGAAGATCCCTCATTCCATACTCGGGTACTTTTTGGATCGCGGGTTCATGACCTGGCAAGCTGAAAATTAAGTATCTACTGTTTCGTGTCCTACAAATAGCACCTAGACTTCCACGATATACAAGTTGACACACAGACTTGTGGACATTGTCTCTATATAAACTATGGAATAAGATTTTATACAACATATGTGGATCCCTCATTCCATACCTAGGCATTTTTTGGTTCACGGCCTGGCGAGCCGAAAATAAAGTCTCTATTGTTTTGTCTCCTACAAATAGCACCCAGACTTCCGCGAAATACAAGTGGACAGGTGGACTCGGGTTGGTTGGTTGAACATTGCAGTTTTATTGTCTTGTAGCGATCTTGTATGAATTTCATATCTAGCGATTTTTTTTTATCGGGTCTGTGGGCCTCACGGTGGACTCCGTGTTGTACAAACACCAAGCACATCTCTGCGATATACAAATTGACAAATGACCCTGTGGGCTACGTGGCTCAACATTGCAGTTTTCATTGTTCCTTGTCCTCCGAATAACACTCGGAGTTTTGTGATATATAAATTGACAGATGGACTTGAGAGCTGGCGGGTTCAAGTTTTCCATTTTTTACAGATACTAATCCCTAGCAATTATCTAACATATCTAAAAACACGATTTTCAATACTAAATTATTAATAATAATTTTTGCTATTGCAGAATTTAATTAAACGAGAAAGTTTGTACAATCTGGTCGGGCGACTGATATAAAAGTTTTCCTACAAACGAGCAATACATAGTAAACATGTACTTTTAGAAAGAATGGACAAGAGATTTTATAGAGCATATGTGGATCCCTCGTTCCATACTTGGGCACTTTTTGAATCGCGGGTTCTCGGCCTGGCGGGCTGAAATTTGAACCACTTTTGTTCAGTGTCCTGCAAATATCACCCAGACTTCCACGATATACAAATTGACAAGTGGACTTGCGGATTCCACATCTAGCGGGTTCAAGATTGCAATTGTTTAACAATGCTCATCCTATCTAACTTCAGCTAAAAAAATTATTTTCAGATACTAAAATATTAATATTAACTATTGTTATTGTACAAGTGAATTACATTAAATTATTAAAGGATGTTAAATCGCTTATTTTTTAAAAAATAAAGGAAACAAAAGAATTTTTTTGTAAAATTATATCACTGCAAGCATAACAAGGACCAATTTGAAGTTTAAGGCCCTCTTGTTCATATGATAGCACAATTGCACTCTGCACAGTATATATTCGTTGATTTCAAATTATTCCAAGATATTAATTTTACCAAGTTCATCGAAAAAGCAAAAATTGTGAAAACAACGAT
Source organism: Picea sitchensis (assembly GCA_010110895.2). NCBI lineage: Eukaryota > Viridiplantae > Streptophyta > Pinopsida > Pinales > Pinaceae > Picea > Picea sitchensis. The sequence continues at coordinate 7,981 of SNQJ01S0182632.1, read as the reverse complement.
CAATTTGAATTTTAAGAGTCTCTTGTTGGTATGATAGGACAATCGCACTTCGTACACTATATATTCGTTGATTTCAAATTATTTCACAACAATAATTTGACCAAGTTCATCGATCAAGGAAATTTACCAAAACAAGTCACATAGTACATTTGCATCACAGCGCCATAGAAATTATCAGGCAGATCTGCGTGCCAACTGGCCAAAAAAATTCAATTATATTGTTCTATGTCCTCCAAAGAAGAGTTGGAGTTCCACGGTATACAAATTGACAGACAAACCAGATAACCAAGAACCAACCATACTTTAAACAACCCAGAATAAAGTTTCCAGAAGGTTCCATTGAGTAGAATCCATCGACCTTTGCACCAAACAATTTGATATACAAAGAAAAGACATCGACACATTCCTTTTCTCTTGAAACAAACATTCATCTGGATGTTGAACAAATATTACAGAGAGACACGAGGTATTTTTTTTGCCTCCCAAAGTTTGTTTTATTTATTTATTTTTCCCTTCTTCAGCCGATATGCAAAATTGCATTGTCCTCATTTAAGGTGAATTTGCTCTGTATCTGAAGCTGCCACAACATATAGACATTGCTTGCCTTTTTCTGTAGATACACTTCATACGACAACTCTAGCAATTCAGGAAGAACATTTTGTAACATAGGTTGCCTAACCGAACACTACACAATTGTGTTGCCCACATTTTGGATAACACCATTGATGCATTGTCCATAAATATATGGACATTTTTCACCGCATCGCAGACAATCAATCATATCATCACTTATCAAAGCGGAGGCATAAGCAACAGAATGACATTTTGCACATACAAACTCAAAGGGGGTCGAGTACACATTAGCTGCAACTAAAAGACCTTCAACCTGGGAATGCGAGCAAAGGGATTAATACATTGAACAATATAATACACAACTCCATCCCTCCCTTCCCTTTAAAACAAAAAAGAAAAAGTAAACAGGTGCATAAATTTGTTGAAGGCTATTTCTATAAGCAAAGTGAGGATGATTTTGTGGATGTATACGCACAACAATTGTAGAGCTAGCTAGTTTCTCCAGATCCTCTACTATATCTTCTCGCAACTCTGTTACAAACGTTGCCTGGGTTGTCCGAAATATCCTTTCTCTAGCATCCTTCTTCTTTGTTATATTTTTGAACAACGTAAGTGGAATCTTCCCTCTATGCAATTGTTGTTCCATTGACGAAAACAAATATGAATACATATTGAACAATTGTAGCTGCAACATGGAACAATGCAATATTTGTGTAACTTATCCGACATATATGCAAACACGGAAGTTAAGAATAGAACTGAATTTGAAAAGCAGTACCATTGCCTTGTCATTGTCCGACTCTCCATCCTTTATATGGAGAATGTGTTGCGACCCAAATTTTCTCGCCAGTATCACAGCAGCCCTAATCATTTCGATTGGGTAAATATCAGTACTCTGTTCAAGCTACCTGATAGTCAAGTCTGGGAGGAAGCGATACTCTGAACAAATAGCAGGAATTGTTTCCAAAATGTTTGTTTCGTTGAGCAAAATAATTCGATCGCAATCACCACAATCATATACTGTTTTGGGCAATACATTAAAATTTGTAATGGATATCCCATTACGCGGCAATATCTTTTCTGCATGTTTCTGGACAATTTGTGGAGGAACAGTCAGTGTGACTGTCATCATGGCGTCCCTGTCTGTCATATCAACACGCATAATGGATCTACTTTTGTTTGTCTTGTCCAAGTAGGTGGTATAGACAACCATTATGTCCCCGACGAACAATTGTCTAGTTTGGTAGTTGTTCAAGCCCTCTATTGACAGTACTTTGGATGTCACAACTCTAGACCTGATGACATTTTTTGAACAGGAAAACTACAGTGAATGGTAGTGTGCTACAAGTACACGAATAATATTGATGAACTATGGAGCCACAGTTTCGCAACCACACCTCTTGGTCTGCGGAACATGCAACATGTTCGGTGTTTCACTTGTACTTGTTGATACTTCTTGCGAGCTGGAAACTATGTATTGCAAATGGCATCAGCATATCCGCCATGCCATAGATGAATATATAGCCTAGGAGATTTTTTTAGTAAACATAGTAAGAGCACAACATATGCATCTTTACCTTTGGCCTTGTCGTTTTGCTGATGTTTGGGATGACTGACTACTCATGGTCGTCTCACTAGTCCAACTTTTTCTGATGCAAGCATGTACARATGAACATCAGGACTAAACAAATATATGCATTGTATATTGTCCATCGGAAGGACCAAATAACCGTAAAACTGTATGCATCTTAATTTTTTAACTAGAGAAATGTTTAACAGTAAACAGGGCATGACCATGGGTCACCATGGCCAATTTGTATATCACGGACCCCCGAAAGCCAGGGGAGAAATATTCAACCTGCCAACCTGGCAGTCGTAATTGACAAAGTGGGTAACTATGGAATAAGGTAGAAGCAGGACCACATATTTCAGTCTGTTAGTTCGCCAACCGACGCATGAGGGAATTTTCAGAAACCACACTAAGAAGATGAATTAGAAAACAAAACGGATAATAGAAAATGGAAAAAGTAGAAACAGGGAGCGCAGAAAGGCCCATTACTGCGAATTCATCGTTTTCAAGTCTAATATTATATGCTCCCACCCGGTTTGTATATTTAATTTGCCGACACACTTGGTATACCTTTTAGAAGATTGTACCACAGAACCCTCTTCTGTTGCACAAAAGAATTCATCTCCCTGTCCAAGCAACCTGTTTTTTCCAAGGCAACAACGCCGAAGATGCAATCGAGACGAAGGCAAGTTAGTATGAAAACATACATCTAAAAGAAAAAGAAAAATGTCTATTTACCTGCCAAACAGTCCTTCGTCCTGTCCAACGATTCTGTTTCTTTAAATGCAACAATGCAAAATGAACACAACGGACATAAACTAGCTTAGTATGCAGGAAGGAACGTATGTAACCAAGATAACTTACCATGTAGGAAGGCAGACAACTAGTTTAACACATATACAGACCATAAATGAAATACAAAACAACGCAATATGAAACAACAGTACAAGCATGCACCTTTCTATATCCTCTTCAGCTGATGCAGTCAAGACTCCCTCCTTTTCTCCAGCTACTCTGTTTGTTTCAATGTGGGAACCCACAAAATTCAATGAACATCAATGGAAGATGGTATTCACTAGAGAACAAGAAATATGTAGATACAACAAAACTGACTCAACGAATAGTTTACAAAGGCAGAAACATGAACCTTTGCGCTTCTCTATGCATGGCTGTAAACGTCTAGTTTTTTTTTCCCTGGCCAAAATATATTACAAGGCAGAAAATATCACACAATTGCATGGCCGCAGCTAAACAATTTTTGGTTTTCCCTGGCAATTCATCCAGATATGCTCTTTAACCACGTTCTTTATCCTCTACGCAAACTGTTTTTCCCACGATACAAGTTATCAGTTTTCCGTGGCAAACTACCCAGACATGCTTCCAAACATGAAAATATAATCTTGAAGAATCTTTGTTGCACATATCATATCTCAAGCACAACACAAATTGTATCGTGCACACACCAGTTTATGTAGAGGAGAAAGAACATGTCATGTCATATCTGCACATCTGACCATACATGGTATATAAATGTAGGCTACATACATATGCTTTATTCCAACAAAAAAACAACGGATATTGTAACTTCACATGTAATCCTCCAACAATTTTGTATGCAACTATTTTCTTTCATGGCAGGACTCGAGCACCAGGAAAATATCACAGAATTACAGATAACGGCCTGTGCAAAAATGGAAAATAACACAATTGTAGATTGACTGGTGGGTGCAGGGGCTGAACATCGTAAAGCACCCGCAAAAAAAATAACAATCCAAAAAAAATGAAAAAAGAAAAGCTCCAACCATCGTCGCTGCACCCGAACCCTTCAAGGTCGAATCAAAGAAAAGAAACCAGGAAGGACCAAACCAGCGAGAAAGAACGAAGAGGCCGAACTACAACCCCAGGGCCCCAAAGCGCAAACCCTAGGCAAACAAATAGAACCAACAACCCAACAACCAACGAACCAACAAAAGCCACCGACCCAGTGAACAACATATGTATCTCTAATGATTACGAAACTGCAGCCGAAGCAGAAAAGGAACCAGAAACATACAAGGAACATGCGACTACAAATAAGCAAACATTCTTACTTGCAACTGCAAACACTGAACAAAAAACAAAGAATACAAAATGAAACTATGGCATCGAAACTTACTCTGAAATGATGAAATGCAGAAGCGCAGGTCGAATCGCGAGCGAAACAACAAAAAAAGCAACCGAGAAACCAATGAAGAAGAACCACTCATAGAACCAGTAAACAATGTATCTAGCTTCAACGATTATGAGGATGAAGCATACAATGGCAACACCCGACAAACTAGCAAAGAAGAAGTAGTCACCGAACTAGTAAACAATGTATGTAGCTTCAATGGAAGAACAAGGATGAAACATACAATGGCTATTGAACTGGCATGTACTTCGAGAACCGTATTTACATAAACATTTAAGACTCTCAGGCTGTCTAAGGACCTCGCGATATGCAAACATTTAAGTTGTTAGGGTTGTTGGAGACGTCGCGTCATGTAAACATTTACACTGTCAGGCCTATTGAGGCATCTCAGAATAAGTGTCAATAAATTTCAAGAAATATACAAAGCTTGGATATGAAAACATTTCAATATGCTTAGTACATATCAAAACTAACAGATATATTCAGGTAGCAGAAAATGCTAATACAAACATTCGAACTAATGGTAGCATTAATCGACCTTCAAGCAATATACAGGAAAAATATATGATTAAAACATACTGTCTACGAGAATTTTTTTGGATATGTTGCCATATACTACATTGGGAATAGCGAAGCCGACAATAAGACCTCCAATCTCTTAGCCAATCAGATCAGTACATATATGTTACTTTTTAATATATAAAAATATATGCTTTTAATTCCATAGCTCCAACAATAGGTATTGTGCAAATATTTCCAGTCAAAGGACAAACTAATATGTAGTCAACGCTTTATCGATCGCTATAGTCCCTCTATGCTTACGGCAGGGACTAATAAGATTCCATGGAATGTAAGAATTGGAAAAATTTCTTTTTGGAAAATTGTAGTTCTAAATAAGATTCCATGGGATGTAAAAATTAGAAGAAAGAAGAATATTGAGATGAACATCTAGTCTTTTATACTTATATAAAAGAAGTTAATAAAGAAGTTGTGTCACGAGAGTGATGAAATTTTATGGATGTGTAAATAGGTGGATGATTATTTGTGTAAAACATTAAAAATTATTTTTTTGAAATTTTCTATACATTAAAAACATAATTTATCTTTTTAATTAGGATTAATTCTCATCACTTAATAGTGATAGCAAAGTGTCCTAAAAATATAAATAAAGAAATAACATTTATGTTTACTTTTCATATAAGGATAAATTGAAAATGAAACATATGTGATGTTTCATTCCTAGATAAAAGCACTCCATTTTACATAAAAATAAATAAATTAAATAATCTATTTAATTTATTAATTTTACTAATAAATTTTTCTTTCTAACTTATCACTAAAA
>SNQJ01S0182631.1:0-19107 GCA_010110895.2 Picea sitchensis | reverse complement strand
GTGCCACATACCACTGGAAACAACATGATGTATACTATCCATTCATGAATTTTGTATATGCATGTGCATTGTCCTTCATGTCCAAATACCTTTATCAATCTTGCGGTCCAAAACCCATGACTAGGGTTGACATCAATGGCAACAACCAATCTTCCAACACCTTTGAGACCCCTAGAATATAGGAGATAACTAATTGAGGATTTTGGACATAGACTGCTTCAAAATGAGTCATATGAGTAGTTTTATGGTAAGAGGTGTTGTACCACCATTCATCTAGGGGTAACCATTGATCCCACCTATTTTTCTTCTCAGATGAAAAACACCTCAAATATGTTTCAAAACACTTGTTGAAAACTTCATTTAGGCCATCCATCTGGGGGTGATAGGTAGTGATAAGATGCAATTGGGTGCCCTATAGCTTGAATAATTCTTGCCAAAAATTGCTGGTGAAATTGGGGTCTCTGTCAGAGACAACATAATTACCATGCCATAAAAATTGAATATATTATCCATGAATATTTGCACCACTATGGTGGCTATGAATGGGTGCTGAAGAGAAAAAAAATGAGCATATTTGGAGAGACGATAAATGACCAACATGATGACTAATTTATTTTCCAGTTTAGGTAAGCCTATATGAATTCCATAGAAATATCTCTCCAAATAGTAGGGGGAATAAGAAGCGGTTGGAGTCTGGATCCTTGACAATTTCTCCCTTGTTGCGTTGACAAACCTTGCATTCAGCTACCAAGTTGCAGACATCTTGTTTGGTACCCTCCCAAGAAAAATAACGTTTGACCTATTCATAGGTTTTGGTAAATCCCAAATGTTTGGCTCTGGGTGAGGCATGAAGTTCAGAAAGCACCATGGATTTAAGTTGGGATTTCCTGCATAAGTACAAATTACCTTTGTAGTGAATCTCTTCATTATTCCAAGAGTACCCTGGAGAAACTGAATAATTGTGTTTCAATTGGTGGAGGAGGCTAGAAATTTTTGGGTCTTGCAACGATTCCTGATGAACAACTTGGAGCTAATCTGGTACAATTAAGGAGAGGGAGAAAAGGGACCCTTCGTCTTCATATTTCTTGGAAAGAGCATCAACCACTACATTTTCCTTTCCCTTCTTGTAAATCATCTCATAATCATAGCCAAATAGCTTGGCCACTCATTTTTGTTGTGTCGGGGATGAAATTCGTTGTTCCAGGAAATACTTGAGACTCTGATCATCAGTTTTGATTTGGAATTGTTGACCCCATAAATAAAGATGCCAAATATCCACAGCATGCAGAATATAAAACATTTCCTTTTCATAAGTGGATTGGCCCAAATGTCGCTCTAAAAGTTGTTTTCTAGTGAAGGCCAAGGGCCTGTCATCTTGCATGAGGATGGACCCAATTCATTTCTTGGAAGAATCACATTCCAATACAAATTTCTTTGTGAATTATGGGAGTGCAATGATAGGGTTCGAGCACATAAGATAGTTTAAGGCTTGGAAGGCATGATTTGTAGTTGAATTCCAAGTGAAGGCACTATTTTTAAGAAGGGAAGTGAGAGGATATGCAATATTTTCATAATTCCAAACAAACTTCCTATAATAGCCCGTTAAACCCAGAAAACAACAAAAGATATTAATAGTGTTAGGGAGAGGCCAATCATGCATAGATTCAATTTTCTTAGGATCTACTCAGACACCATCCTTGCTGACAATATGAGCCAGGTATTCCACTTATGAGGCACCAAAGGCACACTTATATTGTTTGAGGAAAATTTGGTGCTTAGAGAGTAGATGGAGAACTTGATTCACATGGGAGAGATGGGATGACCAAGTTTTACTATAGATGAGAATATCATCAAAGAAAACTAACACAAAATGATGAACAAAGGATAGTAGAAATGATTCATAAGACTTTGGAAAGTGGAATGAGCATTACACAATACAAAGGGCATTACCAAGAATTCATAATGACCCTCATGAGTGTGAAATGCAGTCTTTGGAATGTATTCTTCTTTCATATGGATATAGTGGTAGCCGGAACATAGATCCAATTTGGTGAAGTACTCAACACCACTCAATTCATCCAATAGGTTATCAATGACAAGAATGGGGTATTTTTCTTTGATTGTGAGTTTTTTGAGGGTGCGGAAATCATGACACATGTGCCAAGTGCCTTCTTTCTTGAGTACCATGACCACAGGAGAAGAATAGGGGCTAGTACTGGGACAAATAACACCGACTTCTAGTAATTCATGAACAATTTTCTCAATTTCATTCTTTTGGGAAAATGGATGACGATAAGGACAAAAATTGGGAGGAATAATACCTTGGATGAGAGGGATGGAATGATCATGGATGCCACGAGAAGGGGGAAGTGCTTTGGGGGTGCTAAAAACAACTTGGTGGAACGAGAGGATAGATTGGAGGTCGGGATGCATTGAAGGTGACTCAACAACATGAATGGAGTGGAGTTGGTATACAATCCCTGAATGACCTTTTTTGAGGATATTTTCCATGCAATGGGAAATGATGATCTACGGGGATCCTTCTATGATGCCTTGAACTTATATTGTTGTCCCTCCTATTGGAATTGCATGGTTATGTCCTTAAAATCCATGAGAATTTGACCTAGAGTGCGTAACCATTTGACACCAAGAACAATGTCACAACCACCCATGTCTATAGCAAACATATGTTATTTCAGGTGATACTAGCCAATTTGGAGTCTCACATTTTCACATCACCCCCCACATTTCATGGAACCACCATTGGCAATCATGATTTGAAAATTATTGATGGTACAGATGTAAAAATTGACTTCTTTGGCAATGTGGCGACGAATAAATTTATGGGTGCTACCACTTTCCACAAGGATGATGACTTTTCGATTTTTGATGTAATCAATTAACTTGAGAGTATGGGGCATAGAGAATCCAGTGAGGGAATTAAATGAAATCACTGGGTCGACTTCGGGTTTGTCAGAGGGTAGGGTGAGGTCAGATGGTGGTGGTAGTTCCTCCACTAGAGGAAAAACTACATCTTCATCAGAAATATCCCCAGTCACATCCATAAAACGATTTGTTTCCTTACACTTGTGCCTGGGAAAATATTTTTCATCAAAATTATAAAAAATACCCTTGAGTTGAAGTTCATCCATTTCATCCCTGGTTAATTTATGGATCTTGAGGGGAGTTGCAGAAGGATAAAAATTAGTTGGTTTAGGGCGAGGAGGAAAGGAGGGTTTGTGGTTCTGGGAGGAGATAATATGTTGGGCTTCCTTGGCTCATTGAGTAGATTCCAATCAAGTCTGGGAGAATTCCATGAGAACATGGGCACAAATTTCATATTTGAGGCCACTGATAAAGCATTCCCAAAATAAATCAACATGCATGCCCTTCGTTCTGAAATCCAAGTGCTCAAATGTAGCAGTAAAGTCTTCCATTGTCCCAAACTTCTTTAACTTGGTAAAACAACCTAAATGGTGGGTGTCAGAGTCAAATAGGTCATAAATTTCATCCACAAACTGTGTCCAAGCAACATACCCTTGGTATGCCTTCTTTCTCAATTGCCACCATTTCCATGGTTCCAGATTCGGATATAGGACAACATAACGAAGCTTGGCTAAATCATTAGTATTCCCATGTAAAGAGAAATAATGTTCCATTTGGGTGACCCAGCCTGTGGGATATGATCTATCAAATTTGTTCACCTCAATTATGGGCAGGCAGAGGTCTCGAGAAAAGTGAGTAGTATGAGGACCTTGGTAATGGGAAGAGTCATGGTCATCCTGGTAAGATGGTTTTTCAGAAGAGGAAGGGTTCTAGAAATGTCCCATGAAGTGTTGAAAGGTGGATTTGGCCTTTGAGGTATTCGATGTGGGAACATTGGTCCTTCAGGATATTAAGAGACAAATTGATTGAGCTAATGTTGGTAGTGATATTCTTGATGTCTTCCTTATTCTGGTGGTTGTCACCAATCAAGGAATTGATTTCTTTGGCTCTTGTGGTATCCATTTGGAAAAAAAGGGCAGGTAATTAGTACAGGGGAAACAAAATGGATATAGAGGGTTGGGTGGGACCACTGAGAAGAAGGGTGTCAAATGATAGGTACCATTGGGATTAGGGAAAAAAGGGAGATCCAATGGGATAGGGGCCAAATAAGGGTGTTGGAGAAGGGTCGGGTCCACAAACAAATTATGGTAAAAAGTGATAGGTATCACTAGGATCGGGGAAAAGAGAGGAACCCAGTGGAATAGGTCCCAAATAAGTGTGTCGGCTTGAACACTATTTGTTTACTCCGGTATGAAGAATAATGCAATGATGAAATGCCCAAATTCTTAATTGGAAGAAATGTGTAGTAATTTTGCAACCCGAATGCAAAAGACACAGTTTCACGGAAATAGATCTTATTTGTTCTATTTTTTTTTCCGCCCCAATGGTTAGGGTATTCAAGAATTCTACAGACAAGGGTTTTCTCTATGCTATAGCTCTTTGATATAAGTGTGGGGTCCAACAATAATACTCAACCCAATATCTCAGGGCACCAACTAAGGAGGCTAGACCATGCCCTTAGTTTTACTACCCAACTACGCAGGTACTAGATATTATCTTCTTGAGTGTTGTTCAGGGTGGCACTATACCAGTTGGGTGACCAATCAATTTATCTATGGAGGGCTTCATGACATCTAGGTTGATCCATATACAAGTGTTTTCTTATGGGCTGCCACTCAAAGGGGTACCAATAGGTTACAAGGGTGGTCAACAGATGTGCGCTTAAGTACTAATTTCATTTCCTATGTGTATGAATCCTCGACTGTGGGTTTATGCGTGTAACAATAGATCTTTGTAGCTTTAAGACGTTGAAATACGTCTCTACCTTGAAAAAAAATTAACCTGCAATTTTATGCTGAGGATAGTGCTCTGATACCACTTATAGTATTCCAGATATAAATTAGTATGAAGAACATAAATAATTAGCTAGAAATGGCATAGAAACAATGCTATAACCAGAACAATACCACAATAATACTAGAATAATACCAAAATGACACCAAAAAAAAGCACTTTGATTACTGAGAGCAATATTCACTTGCCTCTTCGAGGGGGAAACCTATAGCAAAGAAGATCTCTATTAAAATAATATCCAAAACAATATTTCTCAAACCCTATACTTCTATTTATACTAAATCTATCTATCCAAAAGAACAATCTAGAGGAAGATCATTCTAGAAGTGGAAGCTTCTATTATGTCTTCTTACATTCTACTTACTCTTCCTTATTTATAGGCCTTATTAATATTGACCTTTATTACATGGGATTATATTATTTTACCTATGTGAGAGGTTAGGGAGGTTAGTTCCCTAACAAAGGAAGAGTCCCAAAAATGTTGAAGTGTAGAGACTAGTGGAGCATATGGAGAAGAGTGGTGAAAGGAGGAAAATGGTTAATTGTGGAGATGGAAGGTGAGGGAGATAAGTGATGAGAGTACTTCACAGTTCGAAAATGGAGAGGAGAATATGATACTTCGAAAAATTCTTCATAATTTCTCCTTCAGACCTTTAGAACAAATCTTGAATAACTTAGGCATGTGGAAACAAATATCTGATCCGAAAAGTGCATGACGAAGCTAAGACTGAGGGCTCAAGAGTGAACTTATAAGAGTTGAAAAAATGTCTTCTTTTTATATCAAGGATTTTATGAATCCAAGAGTCGAAAAATATAGATGATAAAATTTTTGTTAACATCTCATTATAAAATGAAACAAATACCCATGAGCATAGTTCACTTTGTGTGTCAAGCTCATTTAAAAATGAAACAGATAACTATGAGCATAGTTATTTTTTGGTTTCAATATTAAAAAACAAAATATACCCCCCTCCAATTAAGTTGATTCTTCCAATAGATCTCATACCTAAACCTTCATTTCATCCACCTGTGTCATTTGATCCTCTTTGTTCCTCCCTCTCTAGTGAACCTATTCCTATTGGTAGGCATGAGTCGTTTCGAGTGAAAAACAAGAGTCGGTGGATGAAATGAATCTTAGGGGGCATGTCTCTAGCCTTTGGACATCATACTGGAGTTAATCCGCTAGCTTTTGTCTATCATGTTGGGGGAAAATTACCAACCTATGGACATCATGTTGGGAATAAAACCCGTTAATGGGCATCACTTGAGCATAGTTTCATTCTCTTTTTCAAGATCGTGTAAAAATGAAACCATCCCCGACCACAGTTTTATCCTTTGTTTTAAGCTCATGTAAAAATGAAACCAACCTCGAGCACAATTTTATTCTCTATTTCAAGATCATGTAAAAATGAAACCGACCCTGAGCATAGTTTTATTCTCTGTTTCAAGCTCGTGTAAAAATGAAACTGATCCCAAGAAAAATTGTATTCTATGTTTCAATCTCGTGTAAAAATGATACTCACTCTGATCACAGTGTCATTTCTATGTCAAGCTCATTAAAAAATGAAGTAGACAACCGAGCATATTTTTATCACTTTTTCAGTCTCGTAAAAACTATATGAAAAAGGAACTCTTTGGGGTCTCCTTTAATCTCTTTTCAGACTCCCTAAACATGAAAATATTTTTGAGTGAGATTGTTTCCTTTCACACTTGTTAAAATTTTTGAAAGTTCATCTATTCATTATAAGTTTAACCCTTTTTAGAATTGGATTGACTAATTATGAAAAAGGAACACTTTAGTCTACCTAGACTACAAGAGTTACCCCTTGTATTGTTTTACACTTTTTTGGTCTTGGGGGACTAAATTTATGAAAAAATAAAACCCTTAGAGTCATATTTAATATCTTTTCAAACTCTCTAAACATGAAAATACCACCGATATTTCCTTCTTTGGTATTGTAAATTTATGCATTGGAGAACCCATATCTGACCAACCTCCTCCTACTTCAGGTTCATTAAACATGTGATGAGGGAATTATCAAAGATGAGATATACCAAGAATTTGTTATCCTCAATCTCATTAAAAAAAAATAGGTACTCTTCGTTCATGATGGGGGGGAAATTTAGGGAAGTGGGTCAACTTTTGGAAAGTGTTATGGAAGTTGTATTGTTGTCTCCCTTGAACTTGCCACATCTTTGTGTCTCATCTTACAGTTGGGTAATATGCTTGTCTCTAAGTCATACCAATCCTATGAGTCTTCATACTCCTTCGACTCACTTGAAGAGTGCCCCAGTGATCGTTGCACTATGATTTGGTCTATCTTTTAGTCGAGTCAATTCTTCCAAGTCATTTTTTGTGCCTCATAATGTTCAAGGGAAGTTTCACTTCAAACCAACCACTCTGTAGTATTACCAACTTTCATCCTCATGTCAGTCCATAATCATTTGATCTATCATATTACATCACTTTATTGTGTCATTTTCATGTCAATGATGGGGGAAACATTATGGCCATCCTTTGACGATTCTGTTCCTGTCAACTTCAACACATTTTCCAGGAATTAGACTTAGAAACTAGTTTGTACCTTAGAACCTATATGCCTCAATGGAAGGTCTCTTCTCTTTCAACAATAGGTTTACATAATTGGCCTCTGTTCGAATAATTCCATGAATGTTCGACTTGAGATCATTTATTCACATTCATTGTAATTTACTAGAGTGCCTTGGGAGCCATTGTCATCATTGGTTATTTCCATAGGATTTTTATCATTGTTTTTTGTCTCCCTTGAACATGGCACTTGATTTTGTCTTGTCTTACAGTTGGTTAATCTGCTTGTCTCTGATTCATGCCAATCCTATGAGTCTTCATACTCCTTTGGTTCACCCAAAGAGTTCCCCGGTGATCATTGCACTATGTTTTGGTCTATCTCTCAGTCAATTCAATGCTTCCAAGTCATTTGTTTTGCCTCACAGTGTTCAAGGGAAGTTTCACTTCAAATCAACCACTCTATAGTATTACCAAATTTCATCCTCATGTCAGTTCATACTCATTTGATGTATCATATTACATCCCTTTCTTGTGTCAATTTCATTTCGATGATGGGGGGGGAATCATGATCCTCCTTTGATGAGTCTATTCTTGTCAACTTCAACACATTATCTAGGAATTAGAATTAGAAACTAGTTAGTACCTTAGAACCTATATGCCTCAATGGAAGGTATCTTTGATTTCTACAGTAGGTTTACATCATTGGCCTCTGATCGAATGATTCCATGAATGTTCAAATTCAGATCATTTATTCACATTTGTTGGAATGTACTAGAGTACCTTGGGAGTCATTGTCATCATTGGTTATTTCCATAGGATTTTCATCATTGTTTTTTTGTCTCCCTTGAACATGGCACCTGTTTGTGTCTTGTCTTATAGTTAGGTAATATACTTGTCTATGACTCATACTAATACTATGAGTCTTCATGCTCCTTTGTCTCACCCAAAGAGTGCCTCGATGATCGTTGCACTATGTTTTGGTCTATCTCTTAGTCGAGTCAATGCTTCCAAGTCATTTGTTGTGCCTCACAATGTTCAAGGGCGGTTTCACTTCAAACCAACCACTGTACAGTATTGCTAGATTTCATCCTCATGTCAATCCATACTCATTTTATCTATCATATTACATCAATTTCTTGTGTCATTTCCATGTCTATGATGGGGGGAACATCATGGCCCTCCTTTGACGAGTCTATTCCTGTCAATTTCAACACATTATCCAGGAATTAGAATTAGAAAATAGTTCGTACCTTAGAACCTTTATGCCTCAATGGAAGGTATCTTCTCTTTTGAAAGTAGGTTTACATCATTGACCTCTAATTGAATGATTCCACGAATATTAGACTTCATATCATTTATTCACATTCGCTGGAATTTACTAGAGTACCTTGGGATTCATTGTCATCATTGCTTATTTCCATTGTACTTGTTAATGGAATACATCTGTAATGACCCCTCTGTTACGACAACAAATAAGTGAGTACAGTAGAGGTAATTTTTTTTTTAACATTAAGACAAGTACTACACAGTATTAACATACTTCAATAACACACATTCTATTATCATAATAATCACATCATGACAACAATTGAATTTTATCATCACTTATAACCAATAAAATAATTTCATCGCTAGCGATAACAAGATGTCTACTTGCCCAACCTACCTGCAAGGTTAGGAACTCTAAGAAACATAATCAACACTCAAGTCTAGGATTCATCTGATTGATTTTGACCATTTAAGGTCTCAGGACTATCGACTGTTATGAAGAACAAGGAGATATATAATTCCATTAACCACAATCATACTCCAAAAATTTGTGACTAAATCAACAACAATACCCTTCATAAATTCTTTAAATACAAAGTATAATCTACTACGATTTAACAATCATTAATGAAAATTTCTCGTGAACTAATCAAGGGAATTTTATAACACTTATCATGAATCATAACAAGAATTTCCACTTATCATGCATGCGCTAAAATCCACTCATAAGTTTTCTAAATAGAAGGTACTACACTTTTCAAAATCCTATTGGAAAATAATCAATTTTGTTCAAGTTAAAACTCATAAATATCATTTAATTCAAGACTTTAAAAACAAGAGTCAACAACAATTCTTATTTGTACAGGTTGAGTCGTGATTCCAAAATGATAATAAGATTTAAGTGTCCCAAAAATAGTTTCAACACCCATAAATCTTGCGGCGAATAACGGGGTCAATCGAATTTCAACTAACACATAGAAATCACAATGGTCTCAACATAGACTAGAAAATTTTACAGTGGATCAAATCTTAAAAATTAAAAAACAACACATTTTACAGCGACCCAATTATATAGTGATTAATAATTTTAAACACAGTGGCTATGATTTGATTTGGCAACAAATCAAGAATTTTCTCATTATAGGAGCTGCAAATAGATTTGGAGCAAATCAAATAATGTTCTAATGATAGGAGCTACAAATAGATTTGGAAGCAATTCAATATTTTTTTCAATTACAAGAGCTGGAATATGATTTGGGAGTGAATCAAATAATTTATATTGACATGAGTTACAAATATATTTGGAAATGATTCAATATTTTTTCAATTACAGGAGTTGCAATATGATTTGGAAACGAATCAAATAATTTCTAATGGCAGGAACTACAAATAGATTTGGCAGTGATTCAATATTTTTTCAATTACAGAAGATGTAATATGTTTTGGTAGAAAATAAAATAATTTCTACTGACACAAGCTACAAATAGATTTGGCATCAATTCAATCCTATTTCAATTCCATGATTTGACAATTAAAAGGGAAGATACAATAAGTCTTAGTTCCATAATTACAAATATTTTAATAGTCATTATCGCCTAATAAAATTTAAATTGTCAATTACTTATTATAATGATCATAAGGGTTAAGTATGATATTTCATTTCCATTATAGAGACCCGAAGAGTTCAAATCAAGGTTCTATTTCAATTTAGACCACAATGACTTTATCACAATACATTTGACAAAGGTAAATCCCAAAACATAGGTTAAAACTTAATTTCTTCTATACAACAAATGGAATAACTCAACAAAAATCAATTCCTTGGATTGGTACAATAGACAACGACCCTATCCATTCTCTCAATCACCAAATTTCTCACAATTTAAATATCCATACAGTTTCCTATAATCAAAAATTAGGATTTGATTGGGAGGTTATCAGGTAAGTCGCCAAATAGGTTAAGTATCTAATTGGAGACATTCAATAAATTCTGAAGTCAAGTGATATTTTAATGTGCAGTGAATAATTAAACTCCAAAATTCTGGGTTGGAAATGAGTTGACAACAACCCAAACTCAGAAAAGGGTTAGAATATCAATTGAGTGATACCAAGAAGCATAGTTATGGTGCCGCTTAAACATACACTAATAGTTTAAGTCTTAGTTACTACGAAAGGATAACTACCAGTGCGCTTTACTCAAGGGGGTCTTGACATGATAGGGTCACAGTGATCACACCCAAAAGATTCTACTGTAACTCTTTACAAGGTTTAATAATCACATTTGAACTACCAATAGTTGGGCAACGCTATTCAAGTTAGTGAATAGGGTCTGCAAATAAATGACAGTGACTCAAAATTAAAAATCTTTTCCCAAAAGTAAAACTCTTCAACGCTCCAGAAATTCAATCCAGATCTTCAATTAAAAGGGTAGTGGTCATGGTAAAGCTTCTGGGATTCAATTTTAAAAATAAAAACAACGATTAATTGAAGTGTTCCAAAATGAAAACAAAGAAGAAACGATTTAAAAATAGATTTCCCAATTTATGTAACAAGTTTGCAGATATCATATTGAAGTAAGGAAGTTCAAAAAAGTAAATTCCAAGCGCACATTAAACTGAATTCTAATCACAGAGAAACAATTTAAAGAAAATCTCAGGAATTGAAAATTCGGGTTGTAAAATGATTGACAACGCAATTAAACAATTAAGGAAAAAATTCACTTGGAAAAATTACAACGATCAACCTCAACATCAAAGTCTATAAAAATTTGACAGTAAAATAAATCGGATTTCTGGGTTGTATATTAATTGGACATCATTCAAATGAGACTCTACAACGTGATTCTGCCATTTAATTTGGCAGTGAGATACAAATTTTAATTTCAGGAAGAAAAAAAATGCGGTGATTAAAAAAAATGATTTTCATACTCATAATTTACAATAAAATATAATTGTTTTCTTCTAAAATGTAAATTTCTTGAAGACATCCATATAAATTCAGATTTCAAGAGCTATATTTTAAATTGACAGGGACAACTTAACATTAGAATTTTTGTTTATAACATAAAATGGAAGTGAACAAACTTAATCTTAATTACAAATCACTCTCTTTACAAATTACAAAATCAAATTAAAATACCGGAACCGTTGAAGATGGGGAATTGATGAAGTATGTCAATGCCTTGTGTTCCTTCTTCTTCCTACTTGCTAATCACCGATACTTCACTCGTACCTACCAGTCAATGCTAGGGGTACTCTTCTTCCCCCCTAGCCCCCCGAGCTACAAATGGGACACACACAAGAAACCAACAAGTAATAGCTCCAAGGCTTTCCTCTCAAGGTAGAGCTTCCACTCTTTCTACAATCTTGGTATCCCAAATCTCACAAGTAAAACAAAGTCAAAACCATTTTGGAAGCATAACTTTACCAAGAATAAGTGTGATCCATTTACCTTCTAAACCATTTGTTTTATATAAATATTCCAAATGACACATGTCCTCATGCACAATTAATTATATTTTTAATTCATTTAATTATTAATATTCACCCACACACTTGTCACACTCTCCCCAAGTTGCACAAGTAAATACCATTTTTACTTTATTTAAAGAGCCATTTTTCCTTACATTCCCCAATGTGTTCCTATTTTTTCTCTTAGTTGTCCTTTTTTCCCCAAAATTCTCATTTAATGGGTGTCTCCTAACTAGATGATAGTTCGAGTTGGATTAGGAGTCTTTTTCTAGTTAGACTAGTGGTAGCTAGACTCTAGATACCATTCTATTTGTACACCTATAGTCTCATATTTTATTTCTTTCTATTTTAAAAATCCCTTTTAATATTTTCATGCACACATGTGCATTCTATCCAATATTTATATTATTCTCACTTTTTATTTAAATTGATTTATCTCTATTCTTTAATTTATTTAGTATTTTAATTTAGTCCCCTAACTAAACGTAGACTTAGGCTTAGTCGTAGAATTAGGATTAGAATTTTATTGGGATTTCTAGTTAATAAATTTACTCTTTAATTAATTATTTTAATCTGACAAGATCTAATCAATTCAATGTTTTGTAGGCCACCTATATTTATTGACTCAAGTTTTTAATTACACTACATGCCCTTCAAGACGCACCTTCATGCTCCAAGGGTGTCAGTCGCCTTTGACTGGTTTTGGATGTTTGATCCATATTTAGGAGCAGAACGAACTCATTAACAAACTGAATACAATAAACACAAAGATATGAAGAACACAGATATCCAGTGAACAATATCTTCTATTGAATAAATGAAATAGGCTAAAATTGTAAAACTGTAGAACTGAAACACTTGCTTGAATGGTGGTAGCTATCTCTGAGAAGAGATGTGGATTCTATGTGCATTCTTTTGAGAATAATGATTATAATGAGGCTCCAGAGGAATTTTTAACATTACTCATGAATTCCAAAACCCTAGACATAAAAAAACCTAACCGTAGGAGATGAAATACCAAAAGTTATGTGGGCCCCTATGGGTAAGTTGGTACCTCAACTTTTCGGGGTCATAAATTTTGGATATGACCTTCGTTTTAGGCGCGTGATAACTCGTTGGAAAGGTCTTCTCAAGAACTATGAATCATTGTTTCAAACTCTAACTCCATCTATAATTTGATTGTGGCAAGACACAAAAACACTTTTTAGGGCCCCAAAACGGCCCTAGAAGTACATAAAGATGTGGTGACATGAAAGCATATAAAATAATCCAATTAGATTAGGTGGGAGGCCACCAGTATCCACTTGGAAGATGTGTAGGGATTCAAACAACCCTAAAAGTGTACCCAAGAGCTGATAGGTGGTGGTAAAGTCCAGATCTTGAAGATAAAGTTGGGGCTGCTCAGATCCCTCATGTCCACAGGAATGGACCATAGTGATGAGTGCAACCACGGGGGGTTGACTGAGGCAGTCAGTGACACGATTTGTGCTCCCTTTCTTATACTTGATGTTGAGATGTAAATGTTGTAGGTAGGTGGACCAATTTTGATGGTGGTCGTTCTGCAACTTCCCATGTGTCTGTATGAACTATAGAGGCTTATGATCATTGTGGATGATTGTCTCCTTTCCTAGAATGTAATGTTTAGATTGACAATAAGATTGTAAAATGGAATACATTTCCTTGTCATAGGTGGGGTATTTCTAGAAAATATCTGAGAGTGTCTCACTATGGTATGTCACTAGATGACCGTGATGAGTGAGAATTGTGCCCACAACATAGTCAGATGCATCAATCTCAATTTGGAATGGTTGTTGTAGATAGGGAAAGGAGAGTATTGGAGCCAAGTACAAGCGATGTTTCAGATCATCAAATTCTCTTTGTTGTTCTTTTCCCCTCATGAACTTTTCCCTGCCACCTCCCTTGGTCACTTGGATGAGGGCCCATGCTATATGGGAGAATCCCAACATGAACCATTGATGGAAGTTAGCCTATCCGAAGAAGCTCTGAAGCTCAGTTAGTGTGGTTGGGGATGGATAGTAATGGATGACTTGGATCTTATCTGGATACACCTTAGGTTTCGTAAGTCAAGGATATAAGTGACATATGGAAGCCACTCGGCTAGTGCCAAGCTAGTAGTGACATCAACAAGTTACCTTACTCCAGGAGTTTGTCCTTTGGGGGAAACCAAGAACTACCCGAAGCACAGAAGGTTGAAGTCAATGCTAATCATTGATCTAAGATCCTCTAGATTCTCACATGACCATTAGTTAAATACATAATGGAAATATGATGTAAGCACTCCCATTTTGATCACTTTGATGCTGACCAACTCTAGTGGAAATTGGAAAAAAAAATTGTTGACAAAGTGTCCTCAGACACGTAATTTTATTGATAAAGAAAAAGTAATTACAATCTGAAGTGAGGACTTGTAATCGACTTAACCTCACTTGAAGAAGGATTTAGTTTATATTTCTCAACTCTAAACTATAATCTAGGAGAAAAACCAATCACATAATCACATGAGTATGATAGGTGTCCTTTACATAGAAGCTAGGTGTCCTTATCCTAAAAGACGAGAATAAAATAATTTTCTAAAAACATTTAATCTAGAAAATACTTAGACTGTAGAACTTTAGGATTATGAGGCTAATAATCTCCCTTTTAATCCAAAAGTTCATTTTTACAAATACCAAGTTCATTTTTGAACTTAGTGAACTTTATTACACCAAGAGATTTGGTAACAATATCTGAAGTTTGATCTTCAGACGGACAAAACTGAGGCTTGATGATGTCTTTAATGATGAGCAATTTGATGAAGTGGTACTTGGTGTCGACATGTTTAGTATTTGAATGAAATACTAGATTATTGGCCTTCTTTATTTCTGACTAACTGTCGATCAATAAGGTAGTTGGTGATTTTTGAGTTTCACCAAGATCCTGTAAAATTTTGCACAGCCATGCAATCTCACATTCTACTTCCCAAGATGATATGTACTCTGCCTCTACTGAAGAATTGGCAATTGTTGTCTGCTTTTTGCAATTCCAAGATACTGTTGTTGAACCCATATTCATTAAATAAACTGAAGTGGATGTTTTTTCATCAATGTCACCTGCAAAATGAGCATCTGAATATCCAACAAGTGTAAACTTTTTGTTCCTTTTATAGAGAAGACCAAAATATTGTGTACCTTGAATGTATCTTAGTACCCTTTTGTTGAATTTCAGTGACTTTCCCTTGGTTCTTCCATAAAACTTGAAATTATACTGACTGAATATGACAAATCTAGTCGAGTATTTGTCAAATTAATGAGACATTCAATCAATTGCTTATACTTTGTACTATTTACCAATTCCCCCCATTCAAATTTTGAAAGTTTCAATTTTTGCTCCATGGGGGTAAGTGAAGGTTTACAATCTTCCATGCCAAATTTCTTTAACAATTCAGTGGCATACTTAGTTTGACTAAGGAATATTTGGTTAGGATGTTTAGATACTTCAACACCAAGATAACAATGAAGTGTCCCTAAATTAGTCATTTTGAACCCTACTTTAAGTTCTTCCTTAAACGATTTGATGTGAGCTTCATTATTTCATGTTATGATTAAGTCATCAACATAGAGTACAAGTATCACCATGTGCTTATCTTTCATTCAAAAATACAATGTATGATCTGATTCACTTCGTTGAAAACCCACCTTTCGTAGGTACTCATCGATTTTTGCATACCAAGCTCAAGGAGCTTGTTTCAATCCATATAAATCCTTCACAAGTTTTCAAACTTTATGTTCTTGTCCTTTAGCTTCAAACCCTTGTGGTTGAGTCATGAAAATATCTTCCTTTAGATCACCATTTCTGCTCCATGGGGGTAAGAGAAGGTTTACAATCTTCCATGCCAAATTTCTTTAACAATTCAATACAAGTATCACTGTGTTCTTATCTTGTATTCGAAAATACAATGTATCATTTGAATCACTTCGCTAAAAACCCACCTTTCGTAGGTACTCATCCATTTTTACATACCAAGATTGAGGAGCTTGTTTCAAGCCATGAAAATCCTTCACACGTTTGCAAAATTTATGTTCTTGTCCTTTAGCTTCAAAACCTTGTGGTTGAGTTGTGAAAATATATTCCTTTAGATCATCATTTAGGAAGGAAATTTTGACATCCATTTGATGCAATTTCCAACCATTATGTGCAACCAAATTGATAACCATTCCGATAGTATTCCATTTAGATGTGGCTGCAAAAATTTCTTCATAATAAATTCCTTCCTGTTGAGAAAAACCTTTAGCAACAAGTCTTTCTTTGTACTTGTCAATTTTACCATTGGGCTTGTACTTTACTCGATAAACCCATTTACAATCGATAGTATTAATATCATGTAGACAATAAACTAAGTTCCAAGTCCCATTTGAAAGTACTGAATCATATTCATTAATCATTGCTTCCTACCATTATTTATGTCCAATTGATTCAACAAAAGAAGTAGGTTCACTGGAAGCATGAGCAAAATTTGCTTCTGCTCTTGAAGATCCCCTAGTTCCTATTTTGTTAATTTCATCAGAATGAACATCTTGGAGAAGTTGTTAGGCCCACTTTGGATTCTTATGTTGAGTGGATTGATGATCCGAATCACCATTATTGTTGAAAAGTAGATTTCAAAAAATGAGGCTCTTCTTTCATTTGAAATATCTGAGGTTGGAGAAGATTCTTTTGAATATTCAGTAATAGAAGAGTCTTTTGTAGCTTCATTATCAGATGAATCAGAAGAATTTTTTGATAAAGGGATGTATTCTAGAGAAACAAAGTATTTTTCAAACCCAAATGTTTGATTTGACTTGTTCAACTTACCTTTACCCTTAGTGTTTTTCTTCTCTAAACGCTTAAGGAGATGATTAATCTCACCTAAACTGTTACTTTTAGTTTCATAAAAAATTACATCTCTACTGACAATGAATTTTCCATCGGAAAGAAACCTATATCCTTTCTATTCATTAGAGTGTAAAATGAAGGTACACTTCATACTTCGGTTTTCTAATTTAGTCCTCTTTTCCTTAGGAACTAAAGCATAACAAGTTGATCCAAAAACCCTAAGATGGTTTACCTTGGATTTAAAATTGTACCAAGCTTCATAAGTTGTTTTCCCATCTAAAACCGATGTAGGTGATCGATTTCTAAGATAAAATGTAGTATGGACTGCTTCAACCCAATATTTTGTGCTCAACCCTTTAAACTGCATCATAGATATTTCCATGCCCATGAGAGTTCTGTTCATCCTTCCAATAACTCCATTATGTTGTGGAGTATAGGAATTTGTTATTTTTCTCTTGATTCCATTGTCATGAAAATAATCATTGAATTTAGTTCACATAAATTCACCTCCATTATCTGTTCTCAAAGATGCAACCTTTTCTCTTGTTGCAATTTCAACTATGTGTTGAAAATTTTTAAACTTTTCAAAATCTTCATACTTTTCCTTTAAAAAGTATACCCATGTCATTCTAGTGTAGTCATCAATGAACAATATAAAGTGTTGACATCCACCGAAATAATATTCCATTGGACCACATATATCACTGCGAATCAACTCCAAATACTTTGTTTCTCGCCATGAGCTGGTTGGAAAAGCTTCTCGCTTTTGATTGCCAAAAATACAAGCTTCACATTTGGAGTTTTCTTTCTTGAAAGTTGGAAAACCATTTACCAAATCTTGGGACTTAAGTTTCAAGAGACTATCAAAGTTTAAGTGACCAAATTGAAAATTCCATAATCGGAATGAAGACATTTTAGAATTCACTGTTGTTGCAAACTATTCCTTTCTTTGGATAACTTTCCCATTCATTCTTAAACTTCCAATCTTCATATCCTGTCGTTGTTTTTTTCAAGTTATCATTCTCTGACTTACTATTCACCAAACCATCTTGCATGATGATTTGATGTCCAACTTGTTTGATTGTGACTAAGGATAACAATGTTTTCTTAAAAGTTGGTACATACCAAACATTTGAAATCCATTTTTCACCAATTCCAGGGAGAAATACTTTCACTAAACCTTTTCCTTGAGGTATATGAGTTGTGTCATCAGCTAAATAAATGGGATTTAGTTGAACATCTTGATAATTCCAAAAATAGTCTCTACGATAAGTCATATGATGAGTATCCCTTGTGTCCAATATCCAATCATTTTCAAATGAATTGTCTTGATGAACTGCTGAAAAAACATATTCATATTGATCATCCTGATCATCTTGATCCTCTGCATATTGATTTGATCATTAATAATTTGAATTTGATGTCTTCTTAAAATTTGGAAATTGATCATTGCTTGTAAGAAAATTTTATGCATAATGACCCATCTTTAAACATCTTTTACATCTCACTTGATTGAAATTTTTGCCTCTTCCTGACTGTGCATTATTATTGGGAGGATAAATTTTAATTTTATTTTTATTAAAATGGCTACGACCTCTACCTTGACGATGACCTTTTCCATGACCTCGATTATAAGACTGATTCTAAAAATTTCCAAAATTTGATTTTCTTCTTCCTTTAGAACTTTTAGCTTTAGTGAAAAGAAGATCTTCTCTTGATTTTTTTTTGTTTTCCAAAAGATTTACTATGATGATCCAGTAATTCACTAAGTGAATCAAAATTCGTAGTTGATAACTTATTAGTTATTTGAAAAGTCTCAAGAGAATTCTTATAAGATTGAGGCAAGCCATTTATCACAATGGAGACTAGAAAAATATCTTCAAGTTTAGGAAAACCACCTTTGATGATTTCCTGATGAATGTTCTTAATTCTTGAAATGTATTCTCATACATCACCATTATCTGCTAATCTTCATTTAAGCAATTTCATTTGTAGATCAACTCTATGAGATGCAACATGGGTATCAAAAATCTTCTTGAATAGATTCCA
>SNQJ01S0182630.1:0-19107 GCA_010110895.2 Picea sitchensis | reverse complement strand
TACAACCTTAGCTGGGACACATATATGTGATTAAAACACCTTAATAGAGCACTTAGCAGTTGTCATTCATTAATATTTAGCCTTTGTCTACAACATAGATAAACCCTAACTACCACGCAACACAGTATTCAACAAGATCGAACACATTTAAGCACTAAGGACATCAAAATAGATAAGATCTGGTACTTATTTACATCACCAATAACTAAGCTATCATATCAGATACATCTAAACATACATTACTACACTAAGCATAAATCATATGAACAATAAAACAACCACGATGCACAAAGATACCTCAACACATGACATACGTGGTTCACCCCCAGCTTGGGGCTACGTCCACCAACTCTTCTTCTTCTTTATTTTCGTATGTCAATCATCTACATGCACAGAGCATCAAAAACCTACTCTGTAGAGGACATGAGATCTACGCACACCTCACCAGATCCTCCTTCCCTGGGCTAGGTCGCAACACAAATCCTTCTTAAAGTCTGCACATAAGCTTCTTACAATCACTTGCACTTATCTTCTGCAAGTGTTCAACACAACATGCACAAAGCATTCATACTATTCGCACTTAGCTTACTTGCTTATCGACTTACTGACCTCCTCCTACTTCACCTAGATATCTATTTATACATTACAAAAGAGGCCTAAGCATGGGTAAACCCATGGGTCGACATCCCCATACCCGTTACATAAGCCCAAAGCCCAAAAATCCCTAAACAAGGGGTTGAGATCCCCTGATCTCCACTTCGACTTGCACTCCACCTTCGACAGCCTGTCAAAGTCCCAAAATAGGTCAAACCTGACCAAGGATCTCCAAAACTTGGTCAAGGGCCAAATAGTTCCCCAACACTCACCTGTGACTTATCCCGAGTCACTCTACTCTGGGTAATTATGCCTCAAAGGCCTTGAGCTTGGCTCGGGCTGCTTTTCCAAGGCCTCCTACTCGACGAACTCTTGAATAACTGCCTCACTCATAGGTCCCTCTAAGCACTGTTCTACTAAAGTGACTACTTGTTCCAGCTCTGCTCCTCGACCTTCAATCTCCTCAAAAAGTTGGAAATCTTTCTCCTAAACTGGCTGGAGATTTTGAGTTACTTCCATGAATCTGCTTTGTATGGTATGGAACTGTTGCTGAGAAGTGCGCTGCTCCTGGGACCTTTTCATTCTCTCAACTGCTGACATGATCTTCAACTATGCCTGTACTATCGCTGCTTGCTGCTTTTCCTCTCGGAGCTGTGACTCCAGTGTCTTTAGTTTAGGGTCCTCAGTAAGTCGTTCATAAGTTTGCACACTTTTACTGCTAAGCTGTTTACATTCCAAAGCTAATGCTATAATCCTCTCAACTGTGCTCCGAGCAGTGGCTTCTCTTTGGTCTCGCACGTCCTGCAGGGTGCTTGACACTGTTTGTAGCTCTAGATATGCTATTCTCTGTTGAAGCTGCTGGATGGCTTCAACAAGATGCGCTACTTGATGCTCCATTGGGTCTTCCTCCTTTTTCTCTAAGCCCATCATAGAGCAAATTGCTCTATTGACTACTTATTTTACACCAACTTGCTCTGCGAGCAACTGTTCTTTCTCATGTTGGATCTGCACTTTCTCCTCTTCAAACTTTGCTTGGAGGGCGTCCTTCTCTTGCTGCACAACTCGACATTTCTCTATCACTTCCTCTTGTGCTTTCTTCAGGGACAATGTGGCTTGTTCTGTTTCTTCCTGTGCACGATGAAGGCGAGGTTCGGTCGCATCGACTAGTCTGTTGAGTTGGGTAGGCTCATATCCCAACTCTGGTTCTTATAATGTCGAGGGTGCAGTGGACACTGCGTGGCTGGAGTGAAGGGCCTGCTGTACCCCTCTTAGTTTTGTCTCAATTATTTCATACATGGTCTCTTTCTTAGCTTCATTTCTTTGCAAAATATCTTCCGAGGCATTTGATACAGCTGTGATGATGAAGTTGAATTCATCGAGCGTCAACACATTCTTCAGCTTGGTCTTACTAGCTTTGGATTTATTTTGCGATGTAGGTTTCGTGGGGGAAACCTTTCTTTTCTTAGATGGATCAGCCTCATCAATGAGATCCCTAGGTGGTGTTACTTCACCTTGATTCTGCTTATCTTCTTCCCCGTCATTCTCTTCTTTGTCTACTTCGTCATAACCCCCTCCTCTAGGTGATTCTGAAGCAATTTCTTCTGATGCGCTACTCAACTTCTGTACCTCATTTGTCTTCTTCCTTCTTCTAGTTTCAGGTGTATAATGGTCTTTGTGAGTGGCCATCAAGCTTTCGATTAGTTTAGGATCAAACAGTTCTGCGAGGTCAACATGGATAAGGATCTCTACAGGCCATTCCTAGTTATTTCTTCTAGGTCGTCCTCTATGAGCTTATAATAACTATGTATTACTTCTTTGTGTTCGTCTCCAGGCGTAGCGATATAGATAAAATGTCTATCCGCATGGAACTTTACAAATGGCTTGAACCTGTGCAGAGTGTTCAGTGTCATACGAGGGACAACCTCAATAGCCCTCTTTAACTATAGGTAGTACGTGTGGAACACCGCGTTTGAATGCCACTGTTTTCCCATATCGCTTGAATACCAGAGCGAGGTGAACTTCGCGGCTAAGGGTTCAAATGGCTCTATTTCAGGAAAGGTTGCACCTTCCGACATCTCCCAAGCAATGAATGTGATGAGGATCAACAACCAATTAAAATGGAACTCATAGCCCTGATCCAGAGCTTCATGAAAGTCTTGGTATAACTGGTTCACTAAGTAATTTTCCCAGTTCATTTGTAACCCCTCCATGCATTTTCTTGCGAGGTCAACAACAAACCCTATGACCTGCGTGGGTCTGTTCTTCCGAAATAGCTTACTGACAATCAACTGGAAAGCAATGCGCACTGCACCATTGTGGATGGAGGTGACCTTGTAGCCTCGCTTCCCCTTCTCCACATTTCCGTATGTATCTTTAATCTTCTATGCCACAACGCGGTCTGTAGCCTTCCCTGGGTAAAAGTCTTGCGGGTCTGGTCCCTACATGCTCAATCCGGTGATCCGATGGATCAACGTCGGATCTACGGTGATGCATCTGTCTAGCCACAGATAACCACCATGGAAGCTTGACAGCAGGAGCTTAATGCACGCATTAACCTCCTGGTGCCTTCCAAGATGGGGTATTTTCATCACGTTCATAATAGTGGACTGCGCGAGGTCCATAGTCCATGATTGGGGGATTATCCTCGACTTCTTCCCCTTCGTCCTAGTCAAATACCTGTGAGGGGCGAGCATGCTGATGTTCTTGCGATATCCTATGTTAAATTCATTGATCTTTAATGTCATGGTCTTATCCAGCTGTGGTTTAACTGTGCGTATCCTCTTTGGAAGGTACGCAGTAACCAAGGTGTATTCGAAGTCCCTGGGGACACTGTCATGATTCATTGCGCCGACTAGAGGTGGGATGTAATCAAGTAGGATGGATGGGATTAACTTCGCGTTCACCAAGTCATCTCGATGCTTGGTTCTTTTCTCGGTTGTAGCTTGGGATGGTCAAGATCTGCAAGTAGTCGACGGGGAGGCTTGCACTCCTCTCATCGATGAAGCTTGAATTCCGAAGGACATCACCTTCTCAGCCATAAGGTCTATTAGCACTTCTTCGAAATTTTTTTCTATGACGCTGAGTTCATCCAATATGCATGCTCGAGATCGGATAGCTTAGGACGATGAACAAATGCTCAATGCAATAACATAGGTAGTGAAGTCTCAGAAACACAACACAATAACAATGAGTTCTCTTGTTGGCTCGGATACAATTCGCGAAAGTGTTATCGGTGCAAAAATCGATGAAATAAGTAGACAACGATGTAACATATCCCTCCAATGGACAAGAGGCCTTCACCAATGTAATTCTATCCATTATGACGTAGTCCCAACGCTCCGATGGTGAGCTTTCTGATCATAACTATTGTTTTAACCGTTCGGGAATGTCAATCTAATGGTTATAATGCCTCCAATGGTCATATCGCTCCGCCATGGCGAAGTGCCAACCTGAGATGCTCTGATATTTTGACGAAGTTCAAATTCTGGAGGCCTTCCTTCTGCGAAGTCTTCTTTGGAACTTCCTGTAATTTATCCAACTTTGTTTTCTTCTTGCTGAGATTTCTAGCCTTCTTCCCTATGATCCGAGTCTCGATATTCCTCTTTCCATTCTGATTCTTATCTCCTCTTGGCGTAGTAACTTTTCACTGTTGATGGTCTTTCCTAGGGTTCAAGGCCAATACTTCTTCTCTGTCTGGGGTAGGTTCTCTATTCTCCTGTACAGATAGGAGTTTCAAATCTTCTTGTGTTATTTAAACTTTGACATCCAAATTTCTAGTCCTAAGTAGCTTCAACTGGTTTTCTTGTTCTTCCAGTAAGTGTGCTATTCTCTGAGCCATAAAGTCTCTTAGTTCTTTCTTTTTATGTTCTAGAGCTTCCTCTTCTTTTCTTCGGGTATGATCTTTCTCAATCTAGGGTTTTCCTAGTAGTATAGAAAATGGGGCGTTGTTCTCAATAAATTTAACAATCTCAAATTATTCCTCTGTCGAATTTCCATGAGTACTCATAGAGGTCTGGGTAAGTCTTCCACATAGGATTATCAAATTTCCTCTAAATAATCCTATTCCTCCCAATGAAGGAATCATAGCAGGCTTTCCTAAAATTTCCCAAGTTCTTTCTGTCATAATATTCACCTATGTTTCTTGTCCTTCCTCAAGGTTTTCTTGTCTCATATTCATTCTTTCAACCTTAACAATCATTCTAGGGCAATCCATAACTTCATGGTCCATAACTTTACAAGAAAGACAACTAGGTCTACCAGGGCATTCCTTAGCAATATGTCCCGGTCTTCTACAACTGTAACAAAGAGTTAATCATCTCTTTCTCTTAAATGATCCCTAACCTTTCTTTTATTGCGCACTAGGATCATAGTGGCTAACCTGCAAAAAATTCTTCCTAGGATCCTGCATCCATTTGTTAGTCCAAACATTCTTTCTATGCATAGGAATAACATATCTTTCATTATTTCTATCAGATCTACTCATATCAAACCCTCTTTCTTCTAGTTGCGCCCTAGTTTTTAGACTAGGACAAAATTGATCAAATATATCTAGATCCATACTCTTGAAACCAAAATTTTCACTTATCTTACCTTTATCAGAGCACAAAGCCTCAAGATCTTATCTCTTTTCTTCAGATCCGATTCCTTTCTTAGCATAGAGCTTCACAAGTCAAGTAGAGTATTGTGTACTAAAGAAAAATATCTACACACACAGCTTTCTCTCTTTTCCTCAGTTCCCAACATTCACAGTTTCAGGTCCCGACAAGGGAACCATTTGTTGGCACAGGGGCAGACCCAGGGTTCAATGCTTCAACAATGCACCAAAAAAACTTTAACTACCGACCCTTTCGACAACACCTGCGAAGCAGATGAAGTCTCACCCGAGGTAGAGGCAGGGGTGGTTGTAGGACTCCAGTGTCTGCAACCTTAGTTGGGATACACATATGTGATTACAACACCTTAACAGAGCACTTAACAATTATCATTCATTAATATTTAGCCTTTGTCTACAACGCAACACAATATTCAACAATATCCAACACATTCAAGCACTAAGCACATCAAAATAGATCATACCTGGTACTTATTTACATCACCAAGCACTAATCTATCATATCAGATACATCTAAACATACATTACTACACTAAGCATAAATCATATGAACAATAAAACAACCATAATGCACAAAGCAACCACAACACAGGATATATGTGGTTCACCCCCAGCCTAGGGCTACATCCACCAAATCTTCTTCGTCTTTATTGTCTTCTGTCAATCATCTACATGCACAAAGCATCAAAACCCTACTCCACAGAGGATAATAGATCTGCACGCACCTCGCCAGATCCTCCTTCCCTGGGCTAGGTCACAACACAAAGCCTTCTTACAGTATGCACATAAGATTCTTACAATCACTTGCACTCAGCTTCTCCAAGTGTTCAACACAACATGCACAAAGAATTCATACTATCCACACTTAGCTTACTTTCTTATCGGCTTACCGACCTCTTCCTACTTTGCCTAGATATCTATTTATACATTACAAAAGAGGCCTAAGCATGGGTAAACCCATGGGCTGACATCCCCATACCCATTACATAAGCCCCAAACCCAAAAATCCCTAAACAAGGGGACAAGATCCTGTGATCTCCACTTCGACTTGTGCTCCACCTTCAACAACCTGTCGAAGTCCCAAAATAGGTCAAACCTGACCAAGGATCTCCAAAACTTGGTCAAGGGCCAACAATGTTCCAAAGGAAAACATGAGTAAGCTAGATAAGACGGCTAAAAAGTGTATCTTTATTGGATATAAGGATGGTCACAAAGATTATAAACTTTGGAACCCAAAAACTAAGAAGGTAGTGTATAGTCGAGATGTAGTATTGAGAGAAATGAAGGATGTTGTTAACCAGGAAGTCCTACCATGTAGGGAAGAGCTAGAGAAAATAGAGTTTGATTTAAAGGATGATGAATCAGAATCTACGGAAGAGCAAGAATAAGAAGAAGAAGATCCTCATACTCCAGTATTGAGGAGATTGATACGAGAAAGAAGGCTACTGGAAAGGTATACTCCATCTGATTTCCGTTCAAATTTTTCTTTGTCTGTTACTGATGATGATCCTAGAGCTGTCAGGGAGGAAGTGGATTCAGAGGATGGAAATCTATGGAAAAAGGCCATGGATGAAGAAATGGCAGCCTTGGATAAGCATGAGGCTTGGGATCCAATGGAGTTGCCGATTGGAAGAAATCCCATTGGCAACAAATGGGTATTTAAAAAGAATCTGAATGCAGAAGGAAAAGTGAAGAAATACAAAGCTTGGTTAGTAGAAAAGGGTTATTCCCAGGTTGAGGGAATTGATTTTGGTGAGATTTTTTCTCTTGTTGCCAATTTAACCTCTATAATATTTATGTTATCTGTTGCTGCTGCATTTGATTTTGAAGTAGAACCGATGGATGTGAAGACAACATTCCTACACGGGGATCTGGAAGAAGAAATCTATATGAAGCAACCAAAAGGTTATGCTGTGAAGGGATAGAAGGAGCTAGTATGCAAGCTGAAAAAGTCCATGTATGGTTTAAAACAATCACCAAGGATGTGGTATAAAAACTTTGATACTTATATGTTGGGACTTGGATTCACAAGAAGCAAAGAGGATCACTGTGTGTATTTTAAATTAATTGGTGATCATTTGATTTATTTGGTATTGTATGGGGATGACATGTTGTTGATAGGAAACAACAAGGAGATTATCAAGGATGTGAAAACTCAGTTGTCCTCTAAATTTGACATGAAGGATCTCAGTGCTTCAAATTTCATTTTGGGCATGGAAATTAAAAGAGATCGAAAAAAGAGGAAACTCTGGTTAAATCAGAGAAAATATGTCGAGACAATATTACAGAGGTTTAATATGCATGAATGTAAATTGGTAAAGGTTCCTATTCCTATTGGTGTAAAGGACACATCTCGTGTTCCACATGCGAGTGTAGTTAGCAGTTTGATGTATGCAATGGTCTGTAATAGACCATACATTGCACATGCAGTGGGATTTTTGAGTAGGTATATGTCAAAACCAGGGAAGGATCATTGGACAACAGTAAAAAGGGTTTTCAAGTATTTGCGTGGCACCGCTAGCTATTGATTGTGCTACCAAGGAAGATCAGGATTGGACAAAGTATTAGATATACATGGCTTAGTGGATGCAGACTGGGTTGGAGATCTGGATTGCAGGAGATCTACAAGTGGGTATGAGTTTAACTTGTTTGGAGGAGAAATGAGTTGGATGAGAAAAAGACAGATTGTTGTGGGACTTTCAACTATAGAAGCTGAATACATGGAAACCACTCATGCAAGTAAGGAAGCAGTATGGTTAAAAATATTGTGTTCAGGTATTGGGTTGGTACAATAATATGTAAGGATAGATTATGATAGTCAGAGTGCAATTTTTCTCGTGAAGAACCCAACTTATCATTCAAAGGCAAAGCATATTGATATTCAATATCACTTTGTGAGAGACATGGTTGAAGAAAATAAAGTGTTGTTGATGAAGGTGGACACTTTGAAGAATGTTGCAAATTCATTAAAAAAATCTGTGAGCACTGAGAAGTTCTCTTGGTGTAGCGGATCCATGGGCATTGCTGCCCTGGATTGTTGACTATGTAACCCCTTGTATGCAAAGAAAAAAACAAGTGGGAGAATGTTAGGTTTGAGGGGGGGTGCAGGGGGGAGAAAGCCCCTCACACGGGGGTTCAGGGGTAGCGCCCCCAAGAATTTTTTTCCCTCGCGAAACTTGTCACATTTTTCCTCGTTTTTCATGTTGCCTTGATTTTTGTGTCCATTGTTGGGTGGTTTTTTGTTGATGGTTTTCTATTTCTGGTTAAGGAATTAGGGTTGTTGACTAATCCATGCCATTGGGTTAGGTTTTTGGATGTCGTTGGCTCCTATATGTATATTGTATTGTAAACAATGTATCACTATGAATGAATATATAATATGCTGGTTTTACTGGTTTGGGTTTCTAGGGGAAAAATCTCTATGTAATGTTTGTATTTTCCATTGTATCTTTTCTGTCATTTTACCGAAAATCTATTTGCAGTAAATATTGTACAAGGTTAAAATCTACATGACCTATTCAACTATGACATGTCCACTTGGTATACTCCCAAGGGATGTTTCCACATGGTCTACTCCCAAGGGACGCTAGGCACCAAATCATTACAACTTATCAGTCCATTGATGAGTGTCATACTCAACTCAGTCCATCGAGGAGTATCATCACAGAAGGATGTCTCATGAAGTTGCAACCATCAATACTCCCTCTCAACGAGGAAGACATTCTCCAAGCATATCTTGTACTATTTTTGGTATTCTTCTATCATAGAAAATTTTATCAATGAGCCTCATTAGCTATATTGATGATCCATCTCCACAACCATGTGTCTAGCACCTCGGGTTGTTCTTGTCCCATGACAAGAATTATGACCACATTGGAGCCACATTCACCTCATAGTTGATCTTGGAATGTCCACATTACCACATGATCATGAACATCTTTAGAATGATCAAGATCAGTCCTGAAATGCACATATTCCCATAGGATCACTCCATGAATGCATTTAGATCGATGCTATCGGACACGTGGAATTGCACCTCAAGCACCTTGAGTCTTCAGTCCGTCGAAGACTATGTCGGGGCACATCTACTCCAAATGTAGATGTTCCCTATCTCCCCTGGTATGCATCCTAATGCTAGGAGAAGGGTAAGCCCGATGATTATCGAGGCCACTCACTTCACCATGAGTGTTATGCCCGATGCAATTCACACACATTGGAGGAGTCCTCAATCCATAGAGAACTACATAGCTCCAATCCATCAAATACTATGTTAGTCTTCGAGTCTTCAGTCTATTGAATATTATACCAGGGTCCCAAGCCTTTAGTCCATCGAAGACTACCCTAGGATCATTCCCACATGGTAAAGTCCGTTTGACCAATATTGGAATTTCTACCCGATATCCTCATGGAGATCTAGCAGTAACTCAAATATTCAGTCTGTTGAAAATTACATCTGGGCCTATTCCCACATGATCAAGTCCGTCTGATCAATATTGGAATATCGACATGATGCTACAATCATCAACACTCTCCTAGGGAAACATTTTCATTCCTGCCAAGCTTGTCCCAGACAAAGGCTTAGTACAAATGTTAGCTACCTGCTCATCTATGGATATGTGTTGGAGCCTCACTTCTTGGAAAAGATCTCTTGGAATTCATTCCAAGAGAACAACCTCTATAGATGCCATCATGCTCAATATGAAGCTTTGGAAGACTCGTCACCATATTCCCCAGAGTGGAAAGAGATCTTGAATGCAAATGAACAAGTCTCCTATGCCATGACTCACTCAGATTGATAGAATCATGCACCAGGAACTGGTCAAACTGCCAATCTGTACAAACTCCTTGTCTGGTTAGACTGCTTCATGTCTCAAACTAGAGACCATCTAATAAGTTTCATTCTACAACTGTCACTATAGATCCCTCTCAAATTTAACACTAGTGACATGCCTCCAAGGTAAGCTGCCCAGAACAATAAAACAATAACAACAACATTTCCATGGAAACCTCCATGGAATTTAACAATATCACCTGACCAAAACATACAACGAAACAAGAATATCTCCTAGAGGGGAGATAAACAAGTGCATCTCTAGTATTAAGTGGTTAGTATACTGATCATAAATCCAATAGATAAAAAACATAAGATCGCAATGGTGCCATAACAACTAGATTCATATCAAAACAATCCAACTTGGAGTATGCGTTGTTCCTCTGAATGCACTGGATCTGTGATCCCTCTGGATCTATGATTTGTTGCTTGGACAAAAGTCCCTTCTCCTGCAAAAGACCATCAAGATAATGATACAATTTAACATATACAAGTACATACCTTATATTTTGTAGCACCATCCGACATCATCGATAAGCAACAACAAACCTAAAAACCTCAAGGTGCTCCAACTAGCTTGACAAAATAAAATTGTGTAGCAGCGAGGTACAACAACAAATTGCTGTGGCAAGGTAAATCTCACGATCTTCCTTTCAGCGATTAGACTGTTCTAAAGGAAACCAAGCTATGCTACCATGTTGAATTTTCATTAATTACGTTAACATTAGATTTACCATAGCAATTTAAACTTCTTTTGCATGCTCATTTCTCCATAGGCAATGTTGCACCATCGCCACCCAACCATAGGCACCTACTCGTGCCACCCCCGAGCATAACATATATATCATGGGAAACCCTTATACACAAGGGGAGAAAACCCAACAACCTTCTTATAGAGAATATCATTGCCAAGGAAAAATAACCAAGAACAAGCTCTATCCAGTAGAGAAAACCATAAAGAAGATAACCCAACAACAAAGATGCAACACACCCTAGCCAGAGCGCTAGGGTCTCTAACCTCTACTAGCACACCACTAAGATATTGTTGATGTTTTGGTAGCTGCGGGAGGATCTTTACCTCCTAGATGACCTTTCTTAGAAGTTAAGAAGATTCCAGAAGCAAGAGATCCATTGGATAGATGGTTAAATACACTAGAAGAGAAGTCGTCCTAGAAGAATAAAATATAATGAAAATACTTATTCCCAAAAAATAAGTCGACCCAGCTAGAAGGACAGGAAGAATATAAATAAGAAGCTTCCTTAGCTCATTTGTTCATTAAATCACACTCTCCCAGCTACACAAAATAAATTCACAAGTTTGGAGGAGGTGACGCAGTAGCTGCAATTGTAGAGTTATTCTTGCTCAGTCTTTTGGTATCTCTCTCTTGTGCGCTACTCCTTGAGGAGGTGCACTACCTTTGTATGGTGCTACTACAGCAGCTGGGGTGGTATTTCTGGTTAAGCTAGAACTTGTGCTAGGGTTTATCTTATTGGACATGCTTTTTGAACATAATCTATCTAAGAAAGGTTGCTAGGTTTTTCCCCCATTTGGGGTTTTCCAAGGATAAATCTCTTGTGTTCATTTCTGTCTCTTGTTTATGTTTCTACTGCTCAGTACATGATATATATGTTCATGGAAACAGAGTAAAAGAACACTAGTAACACTAATTATTTGTAAATAAGGAAAATATAACATGGTATCAGATCAGGTTACCTTCATAACAGTTTAACCACTGGAAGGAAGATCGGTACAACGACACCTTGTAGCACCCTGCAACTGCAATACCTTGACAAGCTCATTGAGCACTTTCCCAAGAATGTTGGGGATAATTCTTGTACAAAGCAATGCACCCTACTCTAGCACACCCCCTAAAACCCTAAATGCACAGTTTAGTGAAGTTTGAAGAATTGAGTTTTTTCAGGGGCTAGGGTTTATACCAGAAAAAATGTCAACTAGTATGAGAGTTGAGGATATATTGGATGGAGAAGATAAATTTAGATCCTGGAAGCATAGAATACAAATCATTCTAGAAGAGAATGAATTATTGGATCATGTCAAGAAGATTATTCCAGAACCCGAAGACGAAGAAGCAAAGGAAAAGTTCAAGAAGAGTGAGGTCAAGGCCAAGAGGATCTTGACAGACTCAATCAAGTATCACCTGTTACCCAATGCATGAGAACCAAATACTGCAAAGGAGATGTTTGATGCCCTAACCAAACTCTATGAAAGAAAGAACACCAGTTGAAAGCTTACCCTACGACATCAACTCATAAATGTGACTATGAACAAGTCAAATATGATAACTAACTTCTTTACAAGGATCTCACAGATCAAAGACCAGTTAGCAACCATTAGAAATCCATTAGAAGATGCTGAACTAGTAACCAATACGCTAAATGGTTTCCCTCCCTCTTGGGACCCATTTGTCCAAGGAATTTTTGCAAGAAGGAAGTTACCCAATTTTGAGAAGTTATGGGAATCTTTCTCTCAAGAGGAATCTAGATTGATGTCCAAGAAACAAAAGTTAGATGATGAGGAGAACCAAGCACTTGCAGTAGAAGTGAAGAAGAGAAAGGAAAGATAAGAAGGTAGTCCAAGGAGGTCTAAGAATCCACGTTGTAAGAGGGATGTGTCAAATGTTCAATGCTTCAATTGTAGGAATATGGGGCATTCTGCCGCACCATGTCCTCACAAATATGAGAAAGTAAAAGAGAAGAAGAAACACCATGCACATGCAACATAAACCGAAGAGCACTCAAAGACATCAAAGGATGAAGAATTTGTCTTTTAGACAATGGTGTTTTCATATGAACGATATAAGGAAACTCAAGTAGGATAACAACACCCAAGTCCAAGTTTGCATATCAGGTTTGATATTTCATATTATTGTTGCTTAAGAAAGTATTGTACCTAGGATAGAAGTCTTTACAACTTTATTGTTATTTTCTATTGCTATCAAATGTTTAGGTACACCTGAATACTGTCGGTACGATTATCGTTAAGAAAATTCTCATTGTTAATGATATACTTGTCTGTAAGATGAAATTGATCTCCTCTAGGAGATGTTCTTTATTACTAACCATCCCATGGAGGTTACCCTGGAAATGTTGTTCTTGTCTCTTGTTCTGGGCAGGTCACATGTGATATCTCTGAGAAGGAGCTATGATGAGGATTGTAAGAGGAAACTATTTAGACAGTCTTTGGCTAAGACATAGAACTGTGTGCATGAATGTACACACCCATATGAAGTAGAATATGAAGAAGAGTATATCTTATGGAGATTGACTGTAAGGAGAAGAAGGCTCCAAAGATGACCATGCAGTTAATTTGACCACTCTTCATATCATCATGAAGATTCAGTAGTGCCAGAAGGGCCTACCTAGAAATGATGCAGTAAACAAGCATGTTCTCATACATATACATAGCTTTAATAAACCATGCTATGAAGAGAAGCAAGATGAATCCACTAGTGGTGAGGCAGGCGGCCCCATCAAGTACCATCTCAAAAGGAGATAGATTTCAGAGGGAGTCAATCCTTAGGATCTAGTAGGGAGGAGCAACCTCCCAACATAATCCATAGGAGATCAGACTTCAGAAGAAGTCAACAGATGCATCGGAAGTAGGTGGCTCCATAGATCGTATAGACTTAGAGGGAGTCAAGATTCAAAGGGAGCATGCATATTCAGAGTGAGCCTAATCTCAAAGAGAGTCAGTGGCTTAGAGACTTTCATTTATAAATTATTTCTTCTCAGATTTAGATAGGATAGAGAGACGTCTTCCAGGACTGACATACATGTGTCATGAGTTGAGGAGGCTAGATCGAAGCTTTAGAGGCTTCTAGGAGATGTGAGATCTCCTGGGAGGATTCCCTTGTCTCGATAGACCTTGCTATAGTGACAAAGAAGGCAACCAGTTAGAAGGACTAGGATATAGATTTTGCCTCAGTTCCAGAAACCACACATGTTTTCCAACTATGTGGCACTGATAAGCAACATCACTAATTTAGAGCCTTACACCATTGAAGAAGTTGTTGAGAAGTAGGAATGGAAGGATACCATGATGGAATTGTATCGGTTCATCATGAATAATGATGTGTGAGAGGTGGTTCCAAGACGAGAAGTGAAGTCAGTAGTAATTTCCAAGTTGATCTACAAGATTAAGCATGCTACAAATGGCTTCATAGAAATGTACACAGCTTGATTTGTGGCATGAGGATTCTACAAGCAAGAGGGAGAAGATTATGATGAGACACTTGATCTAGTAGCTAGAAGAAGTGTACCTAGAGAAAACACAAGATACATGAGAAGGAGTCTCATGTTTGTAGATTGAAGAAGACTTTGTATGGGCCTAAGTAGGCACCCATGGCATGATATTCCAGATCAAAGAGTTATTTGATGGTTTCCCATTGATCCTACATGTGGATGACCTGTTTCTAATAGTAGATGAGCATATCATAGTTGGGTGCAAGAGGGAGCTCACTTTAGAGTTTGAGATGAAGGATCTAGGTTTGATGCATTACTTCTTGGGATTGGAAGTGTGGCAGAGATCATATGAGATTTTCCTTAGCCAAGGAAAATATACTATTGAGATTCTACAAAGATTCAGGATGATGGACTACAAGTCCATGACCACACAAATGACGATAAATTTGAATCTCTTGAGTGACAAATATTTAGATTTGGTGGATCCCATGATGTACAAACAATTGATTGGATCCTTGAAGTACCTGGTTAACATCAGGCGAGACATATGCTTTGCAGTGAATACCTTGAATCAACACATGGTTGAACCTAGACATGTACATTGGATGGAAACAAAGCATATGTTGAGGCACTTTCATGGTATGGTTGGATATGGATTGAGATATGTCTCAAGTGGAGATTTGAAGTTGCAGGGATATACCGATTCTGACTCCACATGGAGTGAAGTGGATCGGAAGAGTACTTCCGGATGCTATTTTAGTCTGGAATCAAGCATGATCTCATGGTTGAGAAGGAAGCAGACATCAGTGGCACTTAGTACATAAGAATCAAAGTATATCACAGCAAGCGTGGCAAGCCGTGAAGCAATGTGGCTCCAGAAGTTGCTAGTCGGGTTATTTGATCTAGAATTGAAGCCAACTTTGATACATTATGACAATCAAAGTTGCGTGAAGCTTACCAAGAACCTTGTATTCAATGACCTGTCTAAGCATATAGAGATCAAATATCATTACATCCGAGACATGGTACAGAGAAGAGTTGTGGAGATCCAATACATATCCACGGACGATAAGATAACAAACAACCTCACCAAGCCCTTGTCAAGAGTGAAGTATGAGTACTTTAGGGACAATCTCATAGTGTTGCTGAATGTCCACCCTCATTGAAGGGGAAGTGTGCTTTTTTTTCTCATGCAGGCTAACCCCTTTGGCCAAGGGTTCCTTGGATCAGTCACATGAGGTGACTGAGGGGGTAATGCACTGTCAGACCTGCTGAGAGAAGAAACATCACACACATAGTCGTAAGACTATGGCAGAGTCTGTGTGACTCCAAACTGTATCTTTATGCTACTTCGGTGGATGTGTTCCACTAGCGGAGGCTGTGTGACTCTGGACAATAGCTGTGTGCTACTTCGGTGGATGTGTTCCATTGGCGGAGGTTGCGTGACTCCGGAAAGTAGATGCTTGCTACTTCGGTGGTTGAGTACCACTAGCGGATACTGTGTGTCTCTAGACAGTAGCTGTGTGCTACTACAATAGATGTGGTCCACTGGCAGTGACTGTGTGTCACTAGAAAATAGTTGTGTACTACTTGGTAGCAATTGTGATATATTGGATGACATTGTAGTAGCTATGTGATACTAGCTGATTGTCATGAAGATTACCAGATCGTTTGGATGTAGCTGTGTGTGATATTGTTTGATCACAGAGACTGTGCTTGGCGATTCGAGCCATCGAAGGCATTGTAGCAGCCGTGTGCCTGCTAGCAGATTGCAGAGTAGTCAGTGGACTACCAGATGAAGACATCGTGAAAGATGCCTCCATAGCTAAGAGGGAGTGTTGATGTTTTGGTAGCTGCAGGAGGATCTTTCCCTCCTAGATGACCTTTCTTAGATGCAGAGAAGATTCCGGAAGCAAGACATCCATTGGATAGATGTTGAAATACCATAGAAGAGAAGTCGACCCAGAAGAATAAAATATAATGAAAATACACCTTCCCAGAAAAGAAGTCGGCCCAGCTAGAAGGACATGATGACTATAAATAAGAAGGATCCTTAGCTCATTTGTTCATTCACTCACACTCTCCCAACTACACAGAATCAAGGCACAAGTTTGGAGGAGGTGACACAATAGTTGCACATTTATTCTTGCTCAGTCTTTTCGTATCTCTCTCTTGTGCGCTACTCCTTGAGGAGGTGCACTACCTTTGTATGGTGGTGCTGCTGCAGCTAGGGTGGTATTTTTGGTTAAGCTAACACTTGTGCTAGGGTTTATCTGATTGGACTGGCTTTGTGAAAGAAATATATCTAAGAAAGGTTGCTGAGTTATTCCCCCATTTAGGGTTTTCCCAGGATAAATCTCGTGTTCTTTTCTGTCTCTTGTTTATGTTGCTACTGCTCATTACATGATATATATGTTAGTGATAACGAAGTAAAAGAACACTAGTAACACTAATGCTCTGTAAATAAGGAAAATCTAACAAAGATAATGCTTTGTAAATAAGGAAGATCTAACAAAGATAACCAACAATGCAACTGCAACTCACTCTTATTTAAATGTGGAAGGGCAAGCCTGACTTTATGGAAAATATATTTTCTGTTTATCTTTTTCTTCATGAGCCTCTGGAGCAATATAATTCTTCTTTATTATTTTCTGTGAGGGAGCCTCTTCTGCTATGTGGAAAATCTGATAACCTAAATTTACAACTTAAAATTGATTTAAGAAATCCTCATATGAATATATAACATATGGTTGAACCATAAGGTTGACTGTGTCTACATGTTGAAGTGGTTTCAAGTTTTGCAGTCGCCACTTTGATGCTGGTATAAACGTTTTGTACCATTTATGTTAATGGAAATGTAAACAATACGTTTTGCTCTTTCTGGAAATCCTAGTTCGTAATAGCAACAAATCAATTGATCAGTTTAGCCCCATCCTCATTTTGGGAATCAAATGCACTGGGATGGTTAACCTCAAAGGTTTTTATACCTTAGGTTTGCTTATCCAATTTCTAATCTGATGTTTGCTTCGAGTTCACTCAATACCTTTTCGCCCTCAATTTTCTGTGATTGCTTATCCAATTTCTAATCTGATATCTTCTTCGATTCCACTCAATTCCATTTGATCATCCGTGCCCTCAATTTGCTGTGATTTCTTATCCGATATGATATTTTCTTCGAGTTCACTCAATTCCATTTGCATTTGATGATCCGCGCCCTCAATTTTCTGTGATTTCTTATACAATTTCTAATCTGATATCTGCTTCGAGTTCACTCAATTCCATTTGCATTTGATCCTCCGCTCCTTTCAGTTCACTTGCTTCCAATAGCTTCTTTGCTTATCCAATTTCTAATCAGATATCTGCTTTGAGTTCACTCACTCCCAATTGAGTGAACTTGAGGCACATATTGGATTAAAAAAATTGAATGAGCAAAGAAGCTTTAAAAAAATTGAATGAGCAAAGAAGCTATTGGAAGCAAGTGAACTGAAAGCATATATTGGGCAAGAAATTACGGCAAATTGAGGACGTGTGAGTATGAGGCAATCCTAATGTCGATTATGTCTATTATTGCAGTCCATCCAACGATCATGGAGCAAAAGGGTTTGAATTTGCTTCCTTAGGTTTAGGTTTAGGTTTAGGTTTAGGTTTAGGTTTGAGTGGTGTATATTATATGGTCAAAAGCAAGTGATCTGAGATGATAAATGATGGTGAATTGACAACGTGTTTGTCCCTGAAATATTAAAAGGAGAATTATTAGGGCCTAGTTTAAATGTTTTATATTTTGATTTTATTGAATGTATGATGTAATTGTTGATTAAATCACAATTTTACATTACAGGTTTTTAAATGCATAAATCAATTCAGTTCCCTTCAAAATCAATCTCTACTACACTCAAAATATGTTATTTCAAACACCAAAATTTACAATTTTCTAAATTTATAACTGTTTTAATTTAAAAAATATATAAAAGTAATTAAAACCTAAAAAGAGTTAAACCATAAAATTTTTAGACTACATCATTATGTACTCACTGCCTTTTTCATCTTATTTATTGCATGATGAATAATGTATATTAAACTGACAAGATACCAGACCAA
This sequence comes from Picea sitchensis, assembly GCA_010110895.2. Lineage (NCBI taxonomy): Eukaryota > Viridiplantae > Streptophyta > Pinopsida > Pinales > Pinaceae > Picea > Picea sitchensis. The sequence goes on along the minus strand of SNQJ01S0182630.1, from coordinate 769 downwards.
ACGAGCAAATTATTTACTCACTCGATGATGTTAGGCCGCAATCCCTCACACTACTTAAATACTACAAGCTCAAGCTCAAAATAGTGAAAGGCCAATTATAGGAGTCAAAGAATTAAACCGATCACATGTTGATTTCACATGTTAGAACGCTTTTTAAAATTCTAAAAAGCACATTGTATGGTACCAAAGCATTCAAATCATATTCTTCTCGTTAACATACAGCAAATTAACATCTTCTCCCAACAATTTTGTTTTGTACCAGTGACATTAAATAATTAAACAGAGGCCCATAAGAGGGCTAAAGGGGCTTGCTATCAACATAATAAGAGACCAAAAATAAAATGGTATAGCTAAAGTAGCTTGCAGTCTGTTTTGGACCAGTGGCATTAAATAATTAGACAGGGACCCATATGAATGGCCAAAGGCTGGTTAACAACAAAATAAGAAAATGCAGTCTTAATATACAGGCAACAAACTAACATTCTCCCATATCAATTTTGTTTTGGACCAGTGACATTAAATAATTAGACAGGGCCCATATGAATGGCAAAAGGCTTGTTAGCAACAAAATAAGAGAACAGTAATAGTGTAGCTAAAATAGTTTGGAGCATTAACATAACATTTAGAATATTAAGGTATTTAATTGAACAATATTATAACTAATTAAAATTATTATATTATAAGAGAATTATTATATAATAGGAATAATGAATTATGGAAGTTTAATAATTTTGTGTAAGTTTTATTTAAATAAGGACAAGTTTTATTT
>SNQJ01S0182629.1:16564-35679 GCA_010110895.2 Picea sitchensis | reverse complement strand
TAGGAATTAAATTTTAAAAACTTAACTAAACAAGATTTTAGGAAAGTAAGGAACCGCGAAACTCTATACAATGAAGGGAGGAGATGGAGGTTGGATCTCTTTTGTTTGCGTAATGTTACGTTGCAGAAATATCTACTTCACTGACTTAACTTGTGGGAGTTGGGATGCCCAGCTTGGTGAGGAGTGGTAGCTCGGCCTTGCAAGGCGAGTTGGGAGCTAGTCGAAATCTCTGGATAGTGAGTGTGGGGCCTCTTTGCGGCTCGGGGGGCTAAGGGGGAATAAGAGTACCCCTAGCATTGGTTGGGAGGTACCGGTGAAGTCTCGACGGTCGGCGCACGGGAGTTGAAAGGAGCATGCGGGACATCCACTCTGAACATGTAACGGTACACTTTCTTTGTTTTGTATGGTAAAATGTTTTAGAACTTATGTTGAATCTGCATTTTTACGTGGGTAAGTGAACTAATTGTCTAGATGGCTTTCTGAAATTTTCTTAGCCTAGATCGATGATAGATTGACTCCCATGGCTTCATTTCCCCGTACGTCTTGACCACCTTGCTGTGTTGATTGTGACCTTCGTGGTTGTTTAGCCTTCGTCCCTATCTCACCAGTCCTCACCTGAGCAGTCGGCTAGGAGCCTGATCTACGATCGTCGTCTTAGCATTAAAAGACCTGTGGATCTCAATGCCCTGCTTTTCTATGCGAGGATGATGAGCGAAGGATGAACTTGTTAGCCGGCTACCCTTGATGTTTGTCCTTGGCTGATTGTGGATTCCGCCATCTGGCAATGACCTCTGCGTGTGGATTATCTAGTGTCCTGGTTGGTTTTCTCTATGCCTTGACTGATAGAAACCCCGACAATAATTCCATGACCTTTCTCATTGGATCCTTGCATTCTCTTACTGTTGTCTGCGCTGTATTGGGGTTATAACATTGGGAAAAATGAATTGATTTTCGGTCTGCATTTTTATAATGGTATCCTGGAAATGGAAAAATGTTCTTATTGTTATTCTTGTCAGCATTGTATTGGTACTCTGGAAATGGGAAGAATGTTTGATTTCCTATATGCATTTTATATTGGTATCCGGGAGATGAAAAACATTTTTTGTGTTCCTGTCTGCATTGTATTGGTACTCTGGCAATGGGAAGAACATTTGATTTCCTATCTTCTTTTTATAATGGTGTCCGGGAAATGAAAAAACATTTTGTATTACTGTCTGCATTGTATTGGTATACTGGAATGGGAAAAATGATTGATTCATGTCTGCATTTTATATTTGTGTCAGGGAAATGAAAAACGTTTTTGTATTACTGTCTGCGTGGCATTGGTATCCTAGCAATGGAAAACGAATTCATTTCCATGTCTGCATTTTTCCAGCGTTTTTCCCTTTTAAATGATGATGGCAACATGGAGTTCCTTCTGGTACGTTTTGAGCACATCATTCTGCATATTTAAAATACAGATAGCCATGAATGTCCATATGGTGTGTCCATGTACATGTTTTTCCCTTTTAAATTGAGACTGTAATTGTTGTTTAAATGCTCACGAATTTTCCAGTCAAAACGTGACTGAGATTGATGTTTAAATGCTCATGATTTTTCTATCCAAAACGTGACTGAGTTGTTGTTTAATTGCCCACAATTTTTTCCTTTAAAATGTGAAGAGATTGTTGTTAAAATTACCCACGTTTTTTATTTTAAAGATTGAATTAGACTGCTGTTTAAATACCCACGATTTTGCCTTTAGAATGTTGTCGGAGCTTGCTGTAATTACCCACATTTTTTTTCCTTTAGAATGTTGCCAAAGCTTGTTGTAATTACCCATGATTTTTGCCTTTAGAATGTTGACTGAGCTTGCTAGAATGACCACGAATTTACCAGAACAATTGCTACAATTAATTGGCTTGTTAATTGCAATGTTAAATGCTATATTAATTGCCTTACTAAATGCTAGAACAATTGCTACATCATTGTGAATGGTCGGCAGATTCCTACTTATTGATTAAATGCCACATCGAATTAAATTGTTAACAGTTATGTAAATTGCCTTGTTATTGCGCTATTAATCGTTATGTTAACTGTCATATAAATTGCCTCGCTACTGTTATATTAATTTTTATGTTAATTAACATGATAATCGCCTTGTTAGTGCTATATTACTTGTTATGAAAATAGTCATGCAAACTACCATGTTATTGCTCAATTAATTGATTATGTTAATCATTATGTTAAATGCCTTGTTAACTGTTGTAATAAATTGTTATGTAACAGATATGTAACTGCCTTGTTGATTTTCTACAACATTGTTATTAGCTGGCAGTTTCCTCCTCAATGATAATAAACAACTAGTGTGGTTAGTTCAATCATTATAGCTAGACTAATGTTGAGGTTTAACTGTTCATAAGTGCTAATGGTAGCATTCCACTTTAAGAATGTTAATGTTGTTATTCAATTTTATGGCTAGTTGGATGGGGATTCAGATTAATATAGAATTGTCCATTTAGGTTGTAATAAATATTAAAATTAGTATGATGAGTAAAGACTAGATTGCAAATTTTAGACTTGCTAAATTAGATATGTAATTGATGTTAGTTGGATTTATAGATATCGCCTAATTGGTAACTCGGACTCGCTAAATTTGAGTCGTAATTCATGTTAAGTTCGGTTGGTAACTCGTTGACTAAGGGAATTTAGACTGGTTAATTGATCTGTAAATAACGCCAATTTAAATCATAGATATTGACCTTTTAGCCTTGATTAATGGTTGGGTTGTTGACGAAGTCATTTTTAGCTTGTGCTTCCTGTTGAGGGTGTTTTTGTTCATTTTAATTAATGTTTGTACTTGGTTTTGTAGACATTTAATGTGCTTGGTTTGCTCATTGTAAGGGTTCTAGTTACTTGTGTAATTAATTTTGGGTGCATGGGGTTGTTAGGATGATTGTCCTTAGCTTAGTAGGCTTGGTCTGTTTGTGTCGGGCGGGATGTAAACACCTACTTGTTCCTCAGAACAGTCGCCATGATTGAGACCTTAAATGGTCAAAATCGATGGGAACCTGGGCTTGAGCGTTGCTTATGTGTCATAGAGGTCCTAACCATTGCAGGGTAGGACGGGCATGTAGTCGTTCTTATTCTTCGTCGGTTGAATGTCCTACATTGCTTCCAAGTGCTTGATGTGTTGTTATGTTAAGACGTTATGTTGTTGTTGCGTGAGTTGCATGCGTTGTGTTCGTTGTCGTGTTGCGATGTTGAGTATAATGTCATTATTACCTTCCTACACACACACACACAAAAAAAAGGGTGCTTTTACTGGTTGTACATCGTAGGAGTCATACCGGATGGGGTTGTGACATGCCATTTTGGGGTCGTATTTTGGGCATGACATGCCATTTTGTAAAAAAATGTAGTTGGGCCAATTTTAGATATAGATACATTGTTTTGGACATTTATAATGAATTCTTTATGGTTTGATTTTTTATTATGGTTATGGTTCAATTTATTTGATGTTTATGATAAATATTGCTGATGAAAAAAATATTGCAAAAAAAATAGGAAACTTAGTTGTTTTTGTAAGAAGCTTGCTACATCTAAGTCTATAAAATGTGAAACCCAAGTACACCAAGGTCACTCAATTACACCATTTGGTCACGAACCCACCATTTCAATTCAATGCAAGTGCATTGGAATGGGTGGATAACATAATATAGGATTCCCACTCTCTTGGTGGATCTTCTTCCTCTTAGCCTTTATAGTTGAACCAATTTTGAATACAGATACATTGTTTTGGACATGTATAATGCATTCTTTATGTTTTATTTTTTTACTATTGTTATGGTTCAATTTATTTGATGTTTATGATGAATGATATTGGTTAAGAGCATGATGGGTATACAAAATCAAATAGGAATCTTGGTTGTTTTTGTAAGCTGCTTGATACAACTATATGGCACAAAATGATACAAGTATTGTTGGTGTTTATATGACTCTTAAGTCTGATAGTTATTGACTTATGATTAATAACAAGATTCACTTCCATACATCAGTTATCATAGAATAACTATACATTGAAAAATCTCAACTATAACAATGTAGTGGAAATAACGATATCTAGAAATATCAACCATGCACAGTAGACACAAAAACACAAGAGTCTATCCTGGGAAACCCAACCTTGGGAGAAAACCCAACAAGATTTCTCTAGAATAATCCAGTCCAAGATATTACCAATACATCACCATCCATAGCCAAAATACAATACATAAAAGATCCTCCCCAAGGCTAGCATCACCAAGACCTAAATCCTTAATAACATGACCAAGAATAACCAACCAAGAGCTTCTCCAAGTGTGGCGCACTCTCCAACATAACTAGTAACCCAAAAATAGAAAACTGTAAAAACTGCAACGACAACTGCCTTGTGCGCACTGCAAAAGGAGATGTTTGACTGTCAAAATGAAATGAGCCAGTCCTGTATTTATACTGATCTAGGTGCTAGTCTAGGGTTGACTTCTTATTTCTAGGTCTTCAATTTAATTATTATTTTTCCTGTGGGGACGACTTCTCTTCCTAAGTATTGAACTTGTTCTCGAGGCTTTTGTAATGGTGTAGATGGGTCTTATTGTACTTTCTTGTGGAGAATGACTTCCTGAAGTTGCAAATATCCAACACTCCCTCTCAACAAGGGAGGCATTCTCCATACTTGGATTTCTTTTGTCATAGAGAGGTTGTCTTCATGAGCCACGTTGATGTGTCATCTCCTCACATGCATTCCATCCCAAAATATGCATGTGATAAGCATTTTGATTCCATCCACTTCTTGACAAGAGAAGGAATACACCTAGACCATATCAACACTGGCATAGCCCCATGCAAGACCAATCTAGGATAATGTGTGTCTGATGCTTATTTGGGCCACTCACCACTAGTAAAGACCCATGGATGAGTGAATCATTCTCCTTTGGTCATATCATCACTAGCATATCCTCATGCATGACCAATCTAGGAAGAATGTATGCCCAAACCTGGATAATATCAACATACCTGGGACATTCACCACTAGCAGAGTCTTGTGAGTGAATGAGACCTTCTCCAATTGGTCATATCAACACTAGCATAACCTCGTGCATGATCAATTTGGGGGAATGTTTGCTCGATGCTATCTTCTTTTATGTTTTGTCATTTTATTTTGATTACCAACATTTAATTGTTAGGATAGGATAGGCTTTAATCCTACATTTCCTATGCTTGCATCTCTAAGTTTACACTCCCGGATTGATGATTTAATGTACATAAATTATATATATGATTTCACCGACATTTTTGGTGCCATTGTTGGGGAGATGCTAAAGGGATTAGGGAACTAAAAGTTCAGTTCTTTAGTTTTTTTTTATGTAAGTGTGTTTTTAGTTTTTTTTTTTTTTAATGTGAATAGATTAGGGAACTGCATTGACATAAGACCTTCCATTTCAATAATGGATACACCTCGATGAAGCATTCAAGGACAAGTATAAAGTTTAAAATCATTTTTCCAAACCGTCTTATCATATTCGGTTTAAAAAAAAACACTCTACGCACGAGTTGTATGGCAGAGAGTTCTCTTTCACAAAAAACTAAGTTCACACGTCCTATGAACATGAAACGACTGTCCTCACTTCTTCATGTGTCAAATGATGGAAAACACAATCTCTATGTCATTAGAGCTGGCAACTGCTCTACCCAACAAAACAATAATCATGCATCTAAACACAACGCACTCTTATCACAACGTAACTATTCATGTAGTTCACACTTTTACTTTATGGAGCTACAACTCTCTTCTTATGGATCTGGGCCCTCCTCCGATCTAGTCAAACCCACTCTCACTATGATACCATGTTGTTTTTCTTCATATGAGATATGATCGATATATTATTCCAATGATGAGTGTTCCATATATAGGGAACATATGGTGACCATCCATGAAAGGATGCGTCCGTTGGATAATCAATAACTATTTATTATTATCATTTACTTATTATATATAATATTTAATAATCAATAATTATATTATTAATTATTAATGTAAGAGAATGTTTTCCCGATGTTTTCCAAACATCAACACCTTCCTATATCATCAATGACTTTAAACTTTCAACCCCCAAGCAATCTATTTATATAACTAACTATTTTGTCCCTGTCATTCTTATTCAATTCAATGCATATGTATTTCCTTGCAAATCCACACCCACATCATTCAACCCACAATATAGGTCTATTCCATTGCTTTCCCACGTTTCTGGATCCCTTAGGATTACCCTACACCAATTCACCTCACTACAACCCCCCTTGTTGAATCCACCATTGCAACAACTACCATTGCACCTACTATAGTTACATCTGCAGTGGTTTCATCTATGGTTTCTACAACTACATATGCCACCCTATCTCTTGTTATTTCCTTAGAGAAACTGATACAATAGAGTGATCCACCTCTTATCCAATCTCTAAGGATGCTTTAGATATTCACAATGATATCATTAGCTGATAAAATTCTTATCTATCATGAATGGAATTGATTTTAGCGATTTTTATTTTTTTATTAATTGAGTCTTGTGAGTATTGTGGGGAGACATTGCTAAGAGGTCGGAGTAAGAAAATAGGTTAATTCAATCACAACATGTAATACCATTTGTGGTGAGTTTTGTTATATTGAATTCTATTTGTAATTTGTATGTGTGTTAATTGAAATAATCACGAGAAAAAAAACTTATATGAATGTTCTTTCCTTTCTAGTCTCCAGAAAGACACATAAATCCTAGATGTAAAAGGACTTTGGCTTCCTCTAGCTTGAAGAGGAAGAACATCATATTTGGAGATGAGCTTGGAAGGGGTGAGGGAATTGGAGGTCAATGAGTGACCCATTATGTATCTTAATAATGATGTGCAATTTTCGGTAGGAGTCACCATTTTGTGTCTAGGGCATGAGTTGTCATTCTTTCATGTTTGGACATGAGGTGCCATTATGTATTTTGGGCATGACATGCCATTTTGTAAAAAAATGTAGTTGGGCCAATTTTAGATATAGATACATTTTTTTGGACATTTATAATGAATTCTTTATGGTTTGATTTTTTATTATGGTTATGGTTCAATTTATTTGATGTTTATGATGAATATTGTTGATGAAAAAAATATTTCCAAAAAAATAGGAAACTTAGTTGTTTTTGTAAGATGCTTGCTACATCTAAGTCTATAAAATATGAAACCCAAGTACACCAAGGTCACTCAATTACACCATTTGGTCACGAACCCCTCTTCCATATATGCACATTTTGGCTTCCGTAAATGCACATTTTGGCTTCCGTATATGCACATTTTTTCCTTCTGTAAATGCGCATATACGGAAGCTCTCTTTCGTATATGCGTATTTTGTCTTCCGTATATGCGCATTTTTTCCTTCCGTAAATGCGCACATACAGAAGCCAAAATGCGCATATACAGAAGAGAGCTTTCGTATATGCACATTTTGGCTTCCGTATATGCACATTTACAGAAGTCAAAATGCGCATATACGGAAGCTCTATATGCGCATTCTATCTTCCGTATATGCGCATTTTGGCTTCCGTAAATGTGCATATACGGAAGGCAAAATGTACATATACAGAAGAGAGCTTCCATAAATGCACATTTTTATTTTCCGTAAATGCACATATACAGAAGCTCTCTTCCGTATATGCGCATTTTGGCTTCCGTAAATACACATTTTTTCCTTCCGTAAATGCGCGCATATACGAAATTTCTCTTCTGTATATGCGCATTTTTTCTTTCGTATATGAACATTTACGGAAGCTCTCTTCCATATATAGAGCTTCCGTATATGCACATTTTGGATTTCATAAATGTGCATACACAAAAGCCAAAATGCACATATACAGAAGAGAGCTTTCGTATATGCACATTTTGGCTTCCATATATGCGCATTTACGGAAGCCAAAATGCACATATACAGAAGAGAGATTTTGTATATGCGCATTTTGGCTTTCATATACGAAAGATCTCTTCTGTATATGCACATTTTGTCTTTCGTATATGCGCATTTTGGCTTCCGTAAATCTCTCTTCCTTATATGCGCATTTTGGATTTCGTAAATGAGCATTTACGGAAGCCAAAATGCGCATATATGGAAGGAAAAATGTGCATATACAGAAAAGAGCTTCCGTATATGGAAGCCAAAATGCACATATACGAAATCTCTCTTCTGTATATGTGCATTTTGGCTTCCGTAAATGCGCAGATATGGAAGCCAAAATGTGCATATACGTTCCCTCTCTTCTGTATATGCGCATTTTGGCTTATGTATATGCAGATTTACGAAATCCAAAATGCACATATATGGAAGAGAGCTTCTATAAATGTGCATATATGGAAGACAAAATGCACATATACAGAAGAGAGATTTTGTATATGAGCGCATTTACGGAAGGAAAAAATGTGCATTTACAAAAGCCAAAATGCCCATATACGGAAGAGAGCTTCCATATATGCGCATTTTGACTTCCATAAATGTGCATATACGGAAGCCAAAATGTGTATATACAAAATCTCTCTTCCGTATATGCACATTTTGGCTTCCGTATATGCGCATTTACGGAAGGAAAAAATGCGCATATACGGAAGCCAAAATGCACATATACGGAAGAGAGCTTCCATATATGTGCATTTTGGCTTCCGTATATGCACATTTACGGAAGCCAAAATGCACATATATGGAAGAGAGCTTCCGTATATGCGCATTATGGCTTCCATAGATGCGCATATACGGAAGACAAAATACGCATATACGAAAGAGAGTTTCTATATATGTGCATTTTGGCTTCCGTAAATGTGCATATACGGAATCCAAAATGTGCATTTACGGAAGCCAAAATGTGCATATACGGAAAAGAGCTTCCGTAAATCTCTCTTTCGTATATGCACATTTTGGCTTCCATAAATGCGCATATACAGAATCCAAAATGCACATTTACGGAAGCCAAAATGCGCATATACGAAAAATAGCTTCTGTATATGCACATTTTGGCTTCTGTAAATCTCTCTTCCATATATGCACATTTTGGCTTCCATAAATGTCAGAAGCCAAAATGCACATATACGGAAGACAAAATGTGCATATATGGAAGAGAGCTTCCATATATGCGCATTTACAGAAGGCAAAATGCACATATACAGAAGCTCTCTTCCGTATATATAGCTTTCATTCTGGAACCAGTTGTCCTAATGTGTTGAGGAACTGGTTGTCCCAATCTGAGACAATGGTTTGTGGTACCCCAAAATGTACCCACACTTATTCGAAAAAGAGCTTGGTAGTGGCCTCTATTGTGATGCTCTTCTTGCAGACGACCAAAATTGCCATCTTGGAAAATCGATCAACAACCAAAAAAACATAATCATTTCCCTTCTTGGTTGAAGGAAGGCCCGACATGCAGTCCATCGATATGGATTCCTAGGGCTTGTTAGGAATAGGAAGAGGGGTGTACATTCCTTGTTTCTTATTGGTCGGTTTGGCAATGACGCAGACCATGTAGGACATGATATACTTGCTGACATCATGTCGAAGTTTCAACCAATAGAAATGTTGTTGCAACACCACCACTATATTTTCTATGCCAAAGTGTCCTTCCACCCTACTGTAGTGAGATTCCCAAATACAAGTTTGCTTGCTCACTTGATGGGATGCAGAGATGGCCTATATGACACAACAACCTCTCTTGAAGATAGAAATCAGTGACAGTTTTGTTTATGCCCAACATATGGTAGGTAGTGGCGAAGTCAGGATCTCTCTCGTAGAGTTGGGTCTATCCAATGGTCTCATGGCCACAGGAGTGTAGCACCGTGGTTAGTGATGCAACTGAAGGTCGACTGAGGCAGTGAGTGACATAGTTCATGCTCCTTGTCTTATACTTGATGTTGAGATTGAATCTGACTAATTTCAATGGAGTATGCAATCCATGGGCTCTAAAGAATATGAACTACCAAAACCATGTACCCAAGACCACGATTCTTGACCTAACTTCCCCCCTTCCCATGACCAAAATAGGCCAAGTTTCCCTTAAAGTCAAGATATCCGGGAATACCACATGCTCCCCCCAAACACCTAGGTCTACATCTAGACTTTATCGGTGAAATTTAAACCCATAGTATACATGCCTAACCGGGTGTTACAGTGGTATGTCCATTTGTAACTTTTCATTCAAAACCTCATCCTTTCCATTGCTTTAACCTCCATCGCCAACAACTAGCTTGAATTTCCATAACACACTTCAAATCTTCATAGCATGCTCCTCTCTTGTATTCTTTGTCCACGAGAAGTTGTACCTTCGAAATGCGAGAGACCTACTATTTATTGACAAATCCATGACTCCATACAATGTCTCATTCTTGCAAAAGACATGAATTCTCCCTTGGCTTCAGATCCCCAATTGGACCCAATTATGGATGTTTTTTGGTTATATCAGCCAAGTCTACCACCAAGGGTGACGGAAATGACCCCTCCCCACCAAAAACAAGTGGAATTCGTTACTCTTTCCAATTGAAAACATGGACTTGTTAATGATGCCCGAAAGGGTCTTCTCCTCTAGAAATTCTGAAGGTCCCCAGGTGACAGCTCATAGCGTGTGTCACATCCTTCATGAGATCAAAAGGATCTTCCCTATCATGCACGTATATGCAACTTCGGAAACTCGAACCATAGACCCATAACCCCTCATTCTAAGAGGTTGCATTCAATCATACCCGCATCTGCGCCCTACACAATTCGTCACAACTTAATAATCCTTGTTCTCCTCATGATGATCAGATTCCGCAAGATTTCTCCTCTACACACGAGAAACCCTCGACCATTTTTTCACAACCTTCACATCTATTTCTAATGCCACTTGTTGGGATCGACTAATGAACATAAAAATTAATAATGGAGATAATCACATCTCACACTCGAGAGGGAACATAGGGGCAATGATATCCTTTATTGCTTAGTGAAAAATGGAGAAATGGTACAAAAGTCTCAATAAATCATTGTGTCCTTTGAATGTTTATCCCAGATTGGGAAAAAACACTTCCAATCCCTCTTCAAGTCTGACCCAGGAGTTCATATTGCAGAGATTATAAGGTGGGCACTACTTTACCCTAGATTTGTTGACGAGGAAGGAAACAAAGACCTTTTTGTTGAAGTAGGAATGGAGGAACTTAAAGAAACTCTCCATAGTTTCCAGAAAGATAAAAGCCTGGGTCCGGATGGATGGACAATTGAATTCTACATAGGCTTTTTTTAGCTCATAGGACCTGAGCTTCTTCAGGTAGAGGAAGATTCCAGGAGAAATGGGAGACTATACGCCCCTATAAATTCCACTTTCATTGCACTTATCCCAAAATCATATGAGCCACAATATTTTGATGACTTCATGCCAATATCTTTATGCAACTGCCTTTACAAAATAGTGGTAGGCCTTTGCTCCTTTGGGAGAGAGCCTATATAAAGGATCAAGGGTCAGAGTCGATCCAAAAACATCCATAGTGTTCCAACTATTTAGGTTTGAAGGGTCAAGGAAAGAAGCAATAAAATTAGAGCTAAGGGCATGAGAATCAGGACCTATAGGGGTGGGCAGATATGGGAAAGGATAAAGGCATGAATGAATAAATTTTGGATATAGGGGTGGGTATATCTGGGAAAGGATAAAGGCATAAATGAAGAAAGTTTGGATTGAGTAGTCATCAACATCTAAGCCGACTAGAATGGAGTCAAAGAGTGAACAAGGGATGAAGGGAACTGTCAGAGACTAGGAGTGAAGAGAAGAACCTGCCAGTGGGAGGGGAGAGTCCGCAAAACAAACCACTAAATCGCTTGGAAAGAAAAAACAACAAAGGTATTACAAACAACAATTTCATTTTATCCCAACAAAATCGTTAACATAATTTTGTGGAAAACAAAGAAAAACTATGTGTTATCTTTACAATGAATTTGAAAAAACTGATACAAGATTAGTGAATTGTTGATAGATTTGCATTCAAGTATTAATTATGTGTAGTGAACCTAGCTAATAAGTTTCAATTCCATTGGGATTTACATCCATAACCCATCACTAATTGTTTTGTATTTTTTCCAAAGCCAAGAGAGGAAATGACAAAAAATCAACCATACATTTCTTGCAATGGACACAGTGGCAAGATCTGGACTTTCCTCCTCCTCTATTCGTCATCTTTGCTTTCTCCAATTGGGAAAATCATGAGGTGCAGTGTGCAAATGAGCACAAAACATGCATGCGGTCCCTTAAAAATCGGTTATAGCAGGAACGTGCACGCATTCTTAAGAACTTGTGCATGTTTCTGCCGAAGAAGCTACGTGGCAAGCTGACTGGAGGTTCGTCCCTTTCCATACCTATAGGATTAGGAACACGTGTGCATTCCTGAGAACGTGCACACGTTCCTGTTGACCCCCTTGCCACATTTTCGTCCACCAACTTTGTGCACACACCCTTATTCCTCCTGTTTATGACTATTATGATCCTGGGAATGCTTGGAAAAGTTGTTTCTCTGTCTATGTGATGGATTGGAAAATATGACTCTATTTGATAAGGAACAAGTCCTAAAGTTTCCAAAGTTTGTATAAATTAACTTTGATAACTGTAGTGGTTTGGAGGAATTGCCAGGAAATATATGAAATTCAACTTCCTTGGAGAGGTTGTATATCACTAATTTCCATCTTATCCAAAAATTCCTGATGACATGGGTAGGTTAAGGTCACTTATCTTGTTGAGATTGTCTGCATGTCCAAGCTTGTCAATGCTTCCTCTTTCCATTTGCAAACTTCAACAACTATAATTTCTTGATATTTCTCTAGGCATGTCTTTGAAGAACCTTCCAATGGAATTTGATCAACTATCAAAGTTAAATATGTTGGACATGAATGAGTACTTTTCTGTAGGAAAAAGATCTTGCAATGAGTTGAAGACAAGATGCAAGCATACAGGAGTTGCAACAATGGGAAAACCCTCAAACTAGATCAAACATTTAGCAGGAAAGTGGCACCCTAGGGAATTTGCAATGGAATATAAACCCTGCAGTTTAATTGATGTCAATGTTTGTACCATTTTAAGTTCTCTTTCTCTTTGTAGGCTAACTCGGGAGCAATCTTCCCTCCTGGAGTAGGCTAACTCGGGAGAAATATTCCCTCCAGAGCCTACTCCCTCTGACAGGTAGATTTTCGAGTTGTGGCACTATCCCCTGACGATGTCAGCATTCCATAGTGCTTGTCCCATCCAAAACATTGTTCCATATCTCGTCGATCGACTAAAATTTGAATTTCAAATTTAGATGGGCACGCTTCATTTGAATCTGTCTGGAAGGAGTAGATATAATGGATACACGCTTCATTTCTAGACAGGTTCAAATGAAGCACACCCATCGGCCCTATGCTGCCAGATTCTTTTCTAAGTGGCCAATATCTCACCACGCCAACAGATCATCTCTTCTCAGATAATCAAATTAGCGTTGGGTTTAGAAGCAAGTGGGAAGCCATTTCTATGGATGCTAAGACTCCCATCTTCAGATGAGAAAAATCCCATCCTAGAGGGATTTTACAGGTGAACACATCATGAGGCCGAATAGTAAGTGGATGGATATATCAGTTATCCATCCTTTCGCACCATTTTGTGGCGTATTTTATCACTCATTGTGGTTTGAACTCTACGCTTGAAGCCATATCCGTCGACGTTCCTCTCATCTGTTGGCCATTGTTCGCAGATCAACAATTCAATGCGAGGTTTATCATGGATGAAGACAAGGTTGGGATTGAGGTTGTCAAGAGTGATGTGGAGGATCAAATAGTTACAAGGAACGAAATAGAGAAGTTTGTGAGATCTCTGATGGACAATGATCAAAGTGGAGATGAAAGAATAAAATCGTTGAAGGAAAACTGTAATAAGGTCGAGTAATTGGCTAGGAAAGTCGTATCGGTAAATGGATCTTCATTTAAGAATTTTGATATGTTTGTAGAAGACATTCTGTCACTGCAAAATTATAAAAGAAGCTCAGCTTCAAATCCTTGTAACTGCACTTGTAACAATAGAGAAGAATGGAAAGGGCATGTTTCGGTAGTTTTATGGATGTCGCCAATAAACCATTCCTCCCCTGGCGGATGGGCACTATCATATAAGCTAAGTAGGCATTTTGAGAATAGATTATATGTGTGACCAGTCGTTATATGTGTTCCCATAAAACAATTTAAGTGTTGTGGGATATGTACAAATTCAAATCCTGCAAACCAAAAAATAAATTATAATTATTTATGTAATAAGTGTATTTCAATTTCAACTTAGAATTTATCCTTAAAGACATTTTGATTGATGTGAAAATAGTTTGCTTTGATAAATAAATGCCCACTGAATAATATTATTAAAAAGTAAGAAGTATAAGAGGTGAATATTATTATTAAAAAGTAAGAAGTATAAGAGGTGGCAAATTTTTTTTTTAATCTAAAATAGAGGAATAGGGAAAAGTGTGTAAAAAGGTTTTGATTTTCTATAAATACATAGTTAGATGGGTTTGTTATGCTCATGGTAGTTGAATCAAATGAAATGTTTGTAAAAGGTTTTAATTATGATGGGTCTGTTAGGCTTATGGTAGCTTAATCAAATGAAAAGTTTGCAAAAGGGTTTTCATTTTCAATAAATACATAGTTATGATGGGTTTGTTATATCCATGGTATTTGAACCAAATTTTAAATGATCATCATTAACTTTTTCATATTTTTATTTTGATTAGATGAGAAGGAAATAATAATAGTTTTTTTTTTTTTTTCCAATCTCATATGTTCTTCATGTTTTTGGTTTTGAGTGTAACTATATGAGAGCTCTCTTCATGTTTTTGCTTAACTATGAGAGCTCTCTTCATGTTTTGGAAACTTAGAAAATATACTATCTTAACCATTAAAGGTTTTTACTCTTACAAGTATACATATAAATATTTTTGACTTTTTTGGATGGTAAGGGTGCTAAATCACAACCCCAGGGACACAAAGCTTGAACTGATGACCTCCCTCGTTACGGAGAGAGAATGCACACTTCTCACTAATTGTGTTATCCGGTGGGGCTAGCTAGGTTATTAGTTCAAGATAACAATAGTCATCCCCGTTTATATTTACCATTTTTCCAACTGAACCAAATTTTGTATCGATTTAATCAATCAAAATATTTTATCTTGATTAAGAAACAATTTGATTTTGGGTAGCTTTATTTTGACTATGGTTCATAATTGACTCATATATTACATACAAACGTGTATGGACACTGTTGATACTTTGTCTGTTTTGAAAAAACAAAAGTAAATTATATTTTAAATTTCTTGCAATATATATTATTTTACAAAGAGAAAGAGAACTTCAAATGGTACAAACATCGACATCAAAGGGTTTATAGTCCATTGCAAATTCCCTAGGGTGCCACTTTCCTGCTAAATGTTTATTATAGTTTGAGGGTTTTCCCATTGTTGCAACTCCTGTAGGCTTGCATCTTGTCTTCAACTCAGTGGAAGCACTTTTTCCTACAGATAAGTACTCATTCATGTCCAACATATTTAATTTTGATAGCTGATCAAATTTCATTAGAAGGTTCTTCAAAAACATGCACATAGAAATATCAAGAAATTATAGTTGTTGAAGTTTGCAAATGGAAAGAGGAAGCATTGACAAGCTCAATTTTCTAATGTTTAAATTACATTTCTGAATGTATAAATAGATTCAACTTGTTGAAAAATCCATGGAACACTCAGATTATACAGTTAGTCACTCAAATTTGCAAATCCAACACTTTTTCACCTGATCAAGAAAAAAATTAAACAAAAATATCCCCAATAAAAAGGTACCAAAACTAGAACGTTTATACTAAGACATATTTCTATTCTAATTGTATCTACATTCTATTCTATGAGTGAATAATCTTAAAAGAAATTAACTTATACCATACAAATAGTTACGCCAATAGGCGTACACCTATTGACAATGGACACAATTAATTACCTTTTAATCTTAAATCTTAATCTGATGGCTAGCAATTGAAGATGCTGGCATATTCTTAGTCGTCCTCCTAAATCAATGAATATAATTTATTGTTCATAACTTGCTTGCATTTATGAATACATCCGTTAACTTGTTTACTTTTTTACATTTACCTAATCATATTAAAAAATTACTATAATGCCATATGATTGCCACGTTTTAGATCATCAGCATGCACTACTTCAACCTTATTACCAATCATGTATCAGGAAGCATCCATTCGTTTCGTTTCGTTTTTTTTACAGAGTGTGATCTGTGCGAAGCCATTAATTTTTTTAACAGAGTATGATCAGTCGTAACCATTCATCTTTTACAGAGTGTGATCACTGTGCATCCATTCAATTTTTTTAACTTTTTTAACGTACGTATCATGTTACCGGTAGCGATTCGTTTTCTTATGGAGTGTGATCCGTTCGGTATTTTTTTTTTACAGAGTATGAATAGTGGTATGGCCTGCGTTAAATTTTTTTAACGGACGATCCGACGTATCCTATTAGGCGTAGCCATTCGTTTTCTTATGGAGCATGGCTTTCTTAAATTTATGACCTGCGTTATAACGGACGTATCATATTAGGGGTAGTGATTCGTTTTTTTAAGAATTTTTGTTTATATTACATTTTTGATAATTGATAATTAAGGTTTATGACACAGCCTATCTGCGTACACCAACCATAATTTTGTGGCTGCGCTATCGGTCAATGAATAGATGAATGAAAAGAGAATAACAGCACCGCGAGGGGCGTTTTCTTGACAAAGATTCCCATCTGATTCTGAATTCCATTTCTGCTCAACACTGCTAAGACATATATATGTATTACATTAATTGTAAAACAAAAGCCCTTTGAAGATTTGGCATTCAAGTATAAGTTACATCAGATGGGGTTTCTTCCGCCCCCGAATCGAAATCCATCAGCGTTTGAGAAGTTTACAATCAATAAAAGAGGCTCATTTTGAGTATTATGTACACTGTTCAACACAAGTTTTTGGATACTAGATCTGTAAATTAGTGGATGGATCTGTAAATTAGTGGATGGTCTGCCACGCCTTGACCTTTATATATTTTGTTTCGGAGGTGATAGCAGTAGCCTGCGAGGGATTAAACGACCACTTTTCTTGCTCATCTTAAGGCAAAGGAACCGTTGCGCGGCATTTCAATGGAGTCGGCTGAGCCTGTCGAGATTATCGATGATCAAATGGTCTGATTATTATATGATGATTGCATCGTCGATTCCCAGCTTCTTCTCTGGCTTGGCAAGGTCTTCCACGCATTTCACATCTACGAGAGACGTAAACGACTGCGACTTGCCGGTGAAATAATTGGACAAAGCCCTCCTGCAAATTACGCAGAAAACAGCCAAAATCAACAAAAGATTGCCACAGCCCCCGTTCAAAACGAAGACAACGATTTTCGTAATGGATGTATGGTTTCCATTAGACTTACTTGCGAGAAGGGAGGCTTTCTCTGAGAGACTTCATGTGGAAGAGAGGGCAGGCATTGCCATCGGTGGAGGGGAGAAACCCCATTAAGAATTGTCGTTGTCCGTGATGTCGTCGGAGGAAGCCGAGTAGGCCGTCGAATCCGGTGAAGAAATAGAAAAATAAGATGATAAATTGCATGTTGATATGAAGTGCTCTTCCGCCATAGCTGCTCATGATGGAAACAGGATTTTGATATGCAAGCCAATCTTGAATTTCTGTCACATAATTTCTTTGTCTCTTTCTTTCTGCAACAACCGATATTCTCCCCCAGCCAACGGTCGGCTTGACGTTTTGTAACATCCATTCGTTTCAAGATTTTTGTGAGCCGGTAGTTACAGGCTAGCTCAAAAATAAGAAACAACCCGCAGCTCCAGGGTATTCATCGTTCGCTATGCGCGGGACGTTCAAAATTCAAAATCGAAATGACAGTCTTGGGAAGTGATCCACTGCTCGCTTTCGTTCCGTGATCTGGGCTGGAGGACAGTGGCCGAAGCATGCTCCAACATTTATGGTCATTGGGGACGGACAAACGGCAGCGTCTGGGGATAGTGCAGTCGCCGGAAAGCGGAAAGCTAACTGCTGGAGGGAGTAGGCTGGGGAGGGAAGATTGCTCCCGAGTTAGCCTACTCCGTTTCTATTTGGTTTTGAGAACAAGTTTTCTATTTTTCTATTTTGTTTTGAGATCACGTTTTCTGTTTTTAGGCTATTTTACACCACTTCCCACAAAGGTAGAGTCAATTGGTAATGAAAACAATTTGGTTGTGAGAACAAGTTTTCTATTTTTCTATTTTGTTTTGAGATCACGTTTTCTGTTTTTAGGCTATTTTACACCACTTCCCACAAAGGTAGAGTCAATTGGTAATGAAAACAGTTAGTCAAGGTGACTCTTAAATAGTTAGTGGGTGAACATTTGATTACCCTTTGTAACCATGATTATTGGATGACAATTTGATTATTCTTTGTGACCATGATTATTGGACAATTTCATTTGACATTGTCTAAACATTTGACCTTTTGAACTTTTACTCAAATATGGAGTTCAAATATTAAGTAAAAATTGATAGGGAAATATACCCATAAAAACTCCAAAAAGTAGAACTTTTAAACTATGAGTTAATTTAATTCATAACTATGATTATGGTAGTTGGACCATTCAATTTAATTCAATTTATGATCGGTTAATAATCTATATTTAATTATGTTTTTGACTATTGTTGGGATTTTTTTTAGAATTAATTTATGCATTTTAAACAACCAAAAACTACAATTTCACAAACAACTATATAGCGGTGATTACCAAAATTAGTGAAAAACATAGAATGTTTAGACTAAACCTTACTTGATCCATACCCTTGTTTGACCTGTTTACAAGTTGAGTATGATATGTTGGGTGAAGGGGTCCCTTGTCCCACAAACAAGGGGTCTCAAACACCAATTTGGTTTATTTAGGTTATTATTAATATTTAATAGTTCAAAGAGTAATTCTACTTGAATTGATATGAGGACTTATGATTTTAAGTAAATTGAGCTTGATGATTTAATTCTCTCTCTCTCT
>SNQJ01S0182629.1:6462-16554 GCA_010110895.2 Picea sitchensis | reverse complement strand
ACTTCACCACACCATAGTGCCATTTTTTTCTCCCATTCAGAATCTTTATTTACTTGATCCTGCGCTTCAGCTGCAAGCTTGCATAACCCTTGTCATTTTACTAGTTTGGCAGGTTTTATATCTAGGTCAAATTCCTTGACTATTTCCATCCAATTCCCTCTTCTTTCCCCCATTTCTTGTTGGTTAAACAAGGATCAGACTGCAGGGTGTGGCACAATCACTTTAGTGTGATTCATGAGGATGTAAGACCTTAAATGCTTCACTGCCTTATAAGCCGCGTAGGCATGTTTGTCTATAGCAGGATAATTGAGCTCAGCTCCTTGAAGGCTAGTACTCATAATGAAACTGGGGCTTTGTTGTTGTCATCATCCTTTTGGGTCAAAACTACAGCTAATGAGTGTTCGGAAGCGAAAGTATAAAGGGAAAGGTCTTTATTGAAATCAGGACTTCGCAACACCGGGGCCTGGGATATGGAAGCTTAGATATTGTTGAAGGCATATTTTCGCTCATCATACCACTTAAATTCGACATCTTTGTGAATCATCTTTTGTAAGGGTTTGATGATTTCTGCAAAGTCGGGAGTGAACTTCCTCACAAAATTGATTTTCCCGAAAAAGGACTGCATATCTTTCTTGTTATGGGGTAATGGAAGTTGAGCTATGGCCTTAATCCTTTCCGGGTCTATGTAAATCCCTGCTTGAGATATAATGTGGCCTAACAGCTTACCTTCCTCGACATCGTAGATAGTTTTCTTTTGGTTTAAGTATATTTTTTATTTCCTACACCTCTCGAAAATATGAGTTAGGTGTTGGATGTGCTCTTCTCTATTCTTCAAATACATTGTTACGTCATCTAGATACACTACCACACATTTATTGATTAGTCCTCGGAAAGCCACGTCCATGGCCCTTTGAAAGGTCGCTCCTGCGTTAATTAACCTTAAAGGCATGTGTTTATAAGCGAAGGTTGCCCATTTAGTTCGGAAGGTGGTTTTTAAACGATCTTCCTCTGAAACCAGTACTTGGTTGTAACCTGAGAAACTGTCTAATAGAGAGAAGATCTCTGATATAGACACGGTCTGGAGTAGTTGTTACATCGGTGGGATTGGGTAATTGTCTTTTTTTTGAAGCTCTGTTGAGGTTCCTAAAATCTATGCATAGGCAGATCTCTCCCAACCTTTTCCTCACCGGAACAAGATTCCCTACCCAGTCAGAATGTCTAACCTGGAAAATGATCTTGGCATCTAAAAGCTTCTTTAATTCTGGATACATGAGAGGTTCCAGGGATGGGTGATACTTTCGGAGCTTCTATTGGAAATGTTTCACTTCGAGTTTTAACAGGATGGTGTGTTGAATGATGCAGGTATCATACGTTTTCAAATCCCTATAGGACCACGTGAAGACATCCTGGTATTGTCTGAATAATTTGATGTAGGCTTTCCTCTCTTCCTTAGACATAGTCTTTCCGAGATTCACATTCTTTGGGTTTTCTTGGGTCCCAAGATTTATAGTTTCATGCAGGGGACAAGAGCTACCAGTCTTTTTGTTTTTAGGTCCCTTAAATCGCTCTTTCAGATCAAACAGATTTTCTAGACTAGCTATCCCTTTCAGGATTGTGTGAGCCTTTGATTTATCCATAGGTTTTCCTGTCCGAGGATCGATTTTTGTTGATTGCTCTTGGAATTCTTCATCGTCAATAGTGAGATCTTTGAAATTGTCTTGGTTGGTCAAGAATTTTATGATCTGTTCATCTCCTTCGAAGACTTTCCAATTGGAAATGTTATTAGGTATTGATGGTTTGTAGAGAAACTCGATAGTGAATCGGGATGCTTCATAATCCTCTAAAGGAGACAGCCTGGAAGCGGTTGTGGCCAAGGAGTCAGAAATAATATTTTTTTCTCTGGGAATCACTTTGATATTGAAAGCTTCAAAGTGTTCTATTAACCTATGCACCTCCTATTGATAGTTCTTCAGGTGATGCGAATTACAATGTATAGTATTCCTTACTTGTCTAACAATAATTTCAGAGTCTCAGAAAACCTTCAATTCTTTGACATTCAAATCTATGGATTTGTTTAATCCTTGTACTAGAGATTCATATTCGACAGTGTTGTTGGTACATTTGAACTCTAGCCTACCGGACAAGAAATGACGTTTACCTTTAGGGTCGATGAGGATGCACCCTACTCCTAACCCTTCTTGCAATTTACATCCATCAAAATAGAGGGTCCAAGTTTGTGAGCGAGAATCACTATTTTTGTTTCCTTTATTAGTTTCTTGCTCCCCGGCCTCTTGTTTCGCAAGCTCTAGAGAAGGGTTTTGACACAAGAGGGTGTCTCCTATCGGTATCAGTGATTTCTCTTGAAAAATCAATTCGGAGTTTCGGGTAAGAGGAACATCGAATAAGAGATGAGCAAAGTTTCTGATGTAGGAGTCATAAGAATAGTTGCCCAGTATGGGAAAATTTGTGGACGAGGGCTCATTAGGGGTTTCTAGATCAGTGACTGTATGTTTCATATATCTCTCCCTATCGATTTTGATCATGTTCTTGTATCCCTTCAGTGGTAGCCAAAGTTGTGCCCAGTTTGTACTGAAGTACCCGTTTACATTTTTAGACCAATCTCGACTCAGTAATAACCCATATGCCTCTGGGATATCTACTACAATGATATCAATCACTTGCATGAATGTGGGGTGTGTCGATATTATAATCATCACATCTATAAGTTCTCCTATGACCTTGACCTGGGTCATGTATAGTTGTATGACATGCTTATCACTTTTGAAAGGTATGGCATTTAATTTTTTGCAAATAGACAAGGGCATAACGTTGGAAGACGCTCTAGAATTTACCAAACAATTATGAAGGCTTTTGTTGGAGATTTCAAACATTAAGAGGAACTATGGGACAAAAGGATTTTCATTTCTATCTCCCAAATAGGTGTTCGGAGTTGGTTTGCCCACTGGATCTGTGGGAGACAGATTTATTTCTGAACCATTACCCACCGTCAATTTTTCTACTGAATCGAAATCTTGTAACAGAAAGTCCTTATGTTGAGGAATCCTACATATGTTCATAACTAATATATTGTCTTTTAGCTTCTTCAATTCTTCGACTACGTTGTAATCTAGTTTGGGAGATTCCTAGGTATGAATGTGTACAGGCTTTTTACCGAGAGTGAAAGATGTTTTCAGGTGATCGGGAGTTATCTTACTTTTCGAGGCCTTGGTGGTGTTGGTATCTTTTGAGCTAGGCAGACCCTTACTGTGTATATGTATCACCGAAACTTCCATGGGTTGTTCCTGAGATTCAAACAGGTCGTCGGAAGGCATGATCAGGTCGGGATCCCAAATCAGCATGGTTGTATCTCGTGGTGGGTCAATCTCTTCCTGGTCAACAATATTCATGACTGATTTGTTTGGATGTTCAGTCAGAGAGACTTCGTCTAGAAACCGATTGGCCATCAAATTCATGGCATGTACCCATTGAGGGAAGTCTCTTTTGGAATGGTTTTCCTAATGATAAGTACAAAAATAATCAGATGCAACATTCCCTAGATCAATATTTAAGTTAGTTGGGGGAGGTTCAATTGCTTTGAAAGGCTGGTTCCTTTTAAAGAAAGGCTTATAGGGCGTTTGGCCTTGGTTTCCCTCTCCTGCACTTCTCTTCATATCTATGATATAGTTTGATAATTTCTTAACCATGTGTTGTAGATCTTCTATATCTCCATTACCTTTGTCGGGATTTTGTTCAGCTGGTTTTCCTGGCGGTCTAGTCAAAATAAGTCATCTCCTGGGAAGGTGTTGGGTTTCTTTCTTTACTAGAGAGGCATGGCCTTCTTTACATCCTTTCATCTAGAGTTCTATTGTCTTGGCCTCTTCAAAATTTTCTACCATGGTTTGCTTAGCAGCTCTTTTTACAAACATAGAAATAGAAGCTGGGAGCACGTTAGCATAAACCTCGATTTGTAACTCTTGGGTTGGTTTTGCCACGCGCTGGAATTTGTTTAAGATGGTCTTGAATATTTGATTGAAATATTTGACCCTATCTTTCAGAATCATGGTAGCTGCGAACAACTCAGCCATCATAGCTCTTGTAGTAGTTTCCTCTGCAAATTTATCTAGAAAATATTTCTAGAACTTGGTCCATCTAGTTATAAATCCTACTAGCAGATTAAAATACCACATGGAAGATGGATTTTCAAATGTGTAGGGAAATATTCTGTAGACTACGTCTTCATGCTGAAAATTCATGAGTCTAATCGAGAGTATGAACTTCTTGATGTGATCTTCAGGTAAACCTGAAGTCTCGGGGTCGTACTTGGGAAGCAGCTTCTCCCGGTGCCGGAGAAGATTATGTACTCATCCAGGGATAGCCACGTCGTCTTCGACCAACCAAGGTTGGTTTCTCTTAAGTGGAATTTCCCTTTCTTCCTCATGGTTATTATTACCTTCCATATCTTTGGAATCAGAGTCGAACTCTTCTTCTTCTGAAAAGTCGTTTGGCTTGGAGATGTCGCCGACTGGCGTTTCAGGTATCAGATCAAGAGGTTTTTGGATTTCGGTAATCGCAAAATCTATTAAGTCTTCTACAGAGTATACGAAAACCTCGTCGAGAGTGCTAACCACTGGTCTGCTTTGTTTTTTTCTTCGAGGGAGGATGGGAGCTAAGGACAACGCACCGATCTGTTGGGCGTAGGATCTAGTGATTCTCCTGAATTGATTCACTTCCTCGTGAGGAAGGGCATAAGGTATTTCAAGGTGAAAAGGTTCTTTTTCGGGCTAGGGTGAGTTACTCGCTTCGCGATTACTCAACATGTGTGGGATTTCTGTTGAATGACTAGCCATGCATGTGGGCCGTTACGAATCTATAGGTTGTTCGAAATGTTATATAAAATATATACTCAGCTATTCATTCTCAGGCCCTCCTTCTAGCGCCAATTCTATTGATGGGTCTTAAATCCCTTGACTCAACAGTAGGAACCAAACCTGCCACCGAGGCCCAATTAGACTATGTAGCGTTTGAATATGGAATGGTTCTCTAGATCTTGTGATCCAGCCAATTTATCGATGGGCTTTGTGTTTTCTTGTGAAGGCTCTTCCTTCAGTTAGGACTATTATCTTCTGTATTTTCTCCTGGGTGGGACTGATATGAGAAATGCAAGCTAGTATAAACCAACATGACAACAAACTAGATTAAGTTTTAACTATTGGGGAAGAGGCTGACAATTACTATCTGAGAAACTAATTATCATAAATAAAGAACATATGTAATAAGATAATGGCAAGAAAAATAATTCATCTACCATAACCATTCATCACATAATAACACAATGATTTATCTTCATCATTAAAGAAAAGAACATCAAGACATTGCACCAGATAACTTGACAACATAATTAATTTCTCTTACTCATTATTGCATCATTCATGAAACATGATAGGAATTAGTTCTTCTCCAAGTCCAATCACATGCATCTGATGAAAATAGTTTGTCTTTGGTCTAGAATGACTTCTCAATTCTTAATAGCCTCAAAATAATTCTTAACAACCAAAAAGAAAGAGTTCTTACAACAACCATCGACCCTTCACTAATTGGTCGAGGTCTTTATTTATAATATAAAATTTAACTGAAATTAATGACTAAGTGCAATTTAAGAAAAGAAAAAAAATCGCCACATGGCGTTATCTTCTAACAGTTTCTTTAACAGTCAACCCAAGATATTTCTTGGAAAGGGTGACTTTTCTTGTATTCAGTCCAACTCATAAATATTTCTTCACAAGTTTGGTCCCATGGAAACCTATGTTGTTCCATCGGAGCTGCATATAATCCCCTGATGTCTACTGCATGCGCCTGGTACTTCACGATACTGGAGTTCAACTATTGTAGCATGGTTCGGGACCTGATCGGAGGTTCTGTGAATCGTGGCACTTGCCCTGGCTTCGCATCGTTTATTTTTGCGAGCTCTCTGGTCCATATCGAGTCTTGTTTGGCATGCAACTTGACTATGTCACTTAAGTCGACAAATTTGTCAAGGGTGCCGAACTCGGGGAGCATGATATCCTTCATTACTTTATTAATTTTATCCCAGTGCTTCTTGCATCTAGTCCATTTCTCTTGTATTTCTCGGGGTGGGTCCCGAGACATCTTAGCCTAGTACTCGGTTGATCACTTCATGCGATTAAGACTACTTTTTCCCACTGTTTTAATGTTATGTTCTTCCTTCTCTCGACCCTACTGGACTACCTCAATGTACTCAAGTATTTCTACTACGTGTTGTGCACTTTCATACCATTGCTCCATATCCTTGCATGTCATGAGTTCCATGAGAGTGTCCTCCTAGAACTCACCTACGTTCGCGATTAACAGGTGTCTTTCCTTCTTGAACTCGTTGTAAACTCCTCCGAATTCACCTTTCAGATACACAACGGTCTGCGTGGCGCCTTTATAGTATTCAACCAGGTGGCGCAAGTGTTTGCGCTCCTTTAGGGTGGTGGCTAGTACCTTTTCGTCTCTCCTGGATCTATCCAAGGTGGAATCGGAGAGGGCCCTTGTCATGCCGATCAGTTCAGTCGTCTGGGCATCTGCTATGTTGATTAAGTTATGCTCTGTAGTAACCAAGATGGAGTGATCCAACATGATCCTTATTTTCTTTGCAGTCCTATGAACGATGGCCTTTCTCTTTTGATCATAGGAGATCGCATAGATATCTTGTACCTCATCTACTGGCTCTGGTATCTGTTGATCACCCCATGTGAATGTGTTTCCCAGGCTACTAGTGGTGTATATTTGTTCAAGATTAGGCTCTTGAACTTCCTCGTTGTGCCTCGTGGGTCCAACTTCTCCTTGTTGTTCATTGAATATTTGAGTAATTGGTAGAATAGAGACATCAGGTACAGACTCGTGACTTACTTGCTCGTTGGTCGTCGAACTGTTGATTTCCTTTCGCAGGTATTCTTTATTTGATTCCTCTGATTTGGGCTTGTTGTCCACATCTACTTCAGTTTCTGATACATTGGGCCCCTTTGTGTCGAGGCCACTTTCAGCTTCTATTTCCTCTTGCAAGACCTCCTTGTCTTGAACTTCGGGCTCAGGGGAAGAAGTCTTCTTCAGACCCTTTTCCTCTTGGACACGCATAGGGGTGTCGTGAGATTGCTCCGGGCTCTCGTCGTCACTATATATATGTATAATCTTGCTTGGGGGATTAGGCGCTTGTGTTTCTATTAACACTTGGCCTACCCCTGGTTGAATTGTCCCGCCCACCGAGGGACTGACCGACGATGTTGTGGATTCAGGGTTTCCTGACCCGTTGGTGTTCCAGCGATTTATAGAACTGAGGTCGCTTGGCTCTGACAGGCCGCCTTCTCGGATACCAGTTGGAAGTGTAGTTTTTATGATGAGGTATGAATCATCTTGCATCCGCTTCATTAGCAATGGCTTTGCTGCCACAAAAGTTCATCCATCCCTTGTGCAACTTGAATTTCAGGGGAATCCCTAGTTTGTACTGGGGATTCTCGATAATCCCCTGTTGCTTCGATGTATTCTTGTGGATTACCCATTTCTTCACTCGGTTCAGTTGCTATCGTTCCTTCCTGGGTCCTGAGAATTCCTTGAGATGTCTGCTCCAAGGACGTCGCTTGCTCTTCCCAACTCATGGCCTTGAACCTAGTTGTTCGAGGGTCAACTATCCTTGCCGCCACCTCGTTCTAGTCTTGAGCATTTTCGGTGAAAATTTCATCTTCAAACCGGTCATGGGCATAAGGCCAACAAGATGATACATGTGATGCATGTTTTAGGACCATGCCCTTGGGATCCTGTTTGCGAAAACGACAAGTTTTGAACTGTAATTCCAATTGGCTTAGCCCTTCTTGCTTAGCATTTGCGGTGTCTTTGACCATGTAGAAGCCAACATGAAACCCATAGGGTATGAAGGCCCGCTTCTTGTCTTTTACTAAAGTGGCATTATATCCTTCCAGAATGGTATGATAGCAAATTTACCATAACACTAGTCAATTGGAAACATATATGGGTAACAAATGGGGTGCCCCTGTGGCGCCAAAAACCCTGATGAAGGTCTCTTCTTCCTCTAAATACAAGTGACCTACTTTCGATATAACCTTTTTTTCTTCAACCAACAACCTTGGGCACTCTTTCTTGAACAACAAAGAATGAATGTGTGCAATAAACTGGTCACAGATAAGATAATAGGATTTTATGTACCTATTTTCCCATAAGATGTTGAAGTATACATGGACTAGGAGTTCAGAGGAGTTCCAGTTTAAGTTCATTCCAGAAAAAATGTTCCTGACCCAGATGACGTCCAACAGATACAAGGCCATGTAGAAGGAGAGGGTTTCTCCCTCTTTCGGTGTCTGAGCTTGTCGTATACATGTACTCAGTTATTTGGAGATGATGGCACCCCAATTGAAGCTTGTGCCTGAAGTGGCCACCGTATAAGCTAGAGGCATCCAACCCTCTGAAAATTGGGAAAAATCCTTCTGCCCATGCAACCTGGAGAGAAGAGCCATCAGGTATATGTATGATTCCCTTAGATTGGCTGTCGGATACCAGCCGACAGTCTAGTTCGTAAATTTTTTGTCTTCCCTCCACCATGACACCATGATTTTGTTGGTGTCGTGTGCTACATAGAAACTTACAAAAACATCAGTGCTTAGCTTTTCTTCTGGCTCCCTAAGCTTGTAGTAACTCTGGACCTCTGAAGGCAAGAAAACACCGACGCATTCGCCGTTATCGTCATTAATCAAAGATTTTTGTTCATTAGTGTGGTCAATGAGCCACTTTAGGAGCTCAATGCAAGGAAACACCGGATTTCATCTTACCACCATGTGCAGATAATCCCTACGAATATTTGGGAGGACATCATCATCGAGCTTCCTTGTATCAGAATCGTTGTGCGGGGTATACTCGATGGGTTCCTCCTTCATGATTTTCTTAAACAATTCTTCCTAGTGAGGAAATGTTTTTTTGGCTCCAATTTTTTCCTCTGTGTCTCCGAAGGCTGGTGGTTGTCTTAATGAAGGGCACTAGCTTGGGAGAAAATTCTAATTGTCTTACAACTATTGGGGAGGATCCCTCTCCTGCTTCTGGTTCTTGTAGCTTTGGTGCTTTTGGGGATTTTCTGGTGGAGGGTTTCTTGGGAGGCATTGTTCCTACAATTTAAACAACTCTTTAAACAAGTGTACAGAGCAGTGTTGGGTGGGAACACATCAAATATGAAATGTAAGACACCACAAGTGGATACATACCTGTAATTCTTACTAAGATAGTTGCCTGATACTCACTGAACCTTGGACGCCTTCTTCGGATTGTTAGCCTCGCGCTTTTGTGTGTTATGAACTCCTTGCCGTGCAGAATAGGATCACACAAAATGACTTGAAAGAATATGACTAGAGAGATTATATATGTCGTATCAATCAGTTAATGAGAGTAATGAATACAATTCAAAATAAACTACCGTCATATATCTACAAATAAATTTTAACTGGTTGACGATGGAGGCATGGAGGAAGATGCATTGTATCAGTAGTCTTAAATGATCTCTTTTGATTCGCGCACGAATTAGAAACTAATGTGCAATCCACGAATTAACTAACATTTTAAATGCATCGTACGTAGCAAATCTAAGGGTTAAAACGTCTCATCATGTTGTGTCTCTATGACGTGGTGATCAGGGATCAACTACTATCTTTGTGCATATTTCTACTGGTATCCTCCAGATAAAAACTTTCGACGTCGATGATATCAGGGATCGGTGGTTGGGGGAAAGTTCAAGTGCACAGCTTCTTGGCGGGTTATCGTCATTGTAACCTTTTTTCGCTGAACACGTTTCGAGAGTCGGCGGTTGGCGATACCACTTTTCTCCTTGCGGGACGCTTACTTTTTGTTTTCTTGCCGAAGCCGAACAGATCAATCTTTGATGATATTCCTATTGAAGCTTATTCACAAAAAAGAGAGACTTTCATCCACCGACACCGATAAAGATCGACGCGTGGCTATTTTGAACTTCTCAAGCGATTTTTTTCGCCTTTAACCTTTACCGATGCCAAACTTCCTAAGTGTGTTTGGGAAAGC
>SNQJ01S0182628.1:7656-26763 GCA_010110895.2 Picea sitchensis | reverse complement strand
CAACAGGTAGGTTTAAAAAAGGAGTCTCTTCATGAATCCAATCTACATCATAACAATTCTCCTCAAGAACCTATCTCATAACAATTCCCTTAATCTACATAATAATGAATCCTCTTTTCAATCTACATAATAATGATTCTCATATTTCACATAATATTGATTCTCTCATGATCTACATAATAATAATTATCATCCTTCACATAATATTGATTCTCTCCCTCTCATGAAGAGAAGGCACTCTCTTTTATACATGAGATCTTTGAAAAGGAGATAAACATCTCATAATTTCAGATCCACTTTTCTCTCAACTCATTTCCCTTTATTACAAAATATAATCCCTTCAAATGCTCACACATATCTCTCATATATCTTGGATAAGATATGACAACTAAATCTCCATGATCTTCTCCTTGAATTAGGATTGAATTATCTTCTCAAATCTTGAAATGGTGGAGGAAGTATTCGAAAAGTATTTTGAATTAATCCTTCACATATTCCTACACATGATAAATCTCACACATTTTTTAGATATATGAAAACATGTCAATTCTCTAATATTTAATCACAAATTCCCTTTTAATACTAAAATAAATGATTTGGAAAATAATAAGGTTAAACCCATATTTAATTATGAAAATGGTATCATGAAAGGTTAATGGGGTGATGAAATGTGAAGACTGATGAAGGGAAAGGTGGATAGAAAGATGACATTTCTGAGTCCCAATAATCAGCTCGGAATCTCCGTGCACTACTATCTTCTGTGTGCCCAATTATTTCAAAACTTATAATCCCAAGATTACTGCTTCATACTCTACCATGTTGTTGGTGCATTCAAATGCAAGCTTGTATGAACACAACTTTGTGACCTTTTTATGGGGGCTTACCCATACACTAGCCCCAAACATTCTTTATTGACTGTGTCATCAAAACTCATGTTCCACACCCTGTTTTTCGCACGGTCTTTCGGGTCGACGCACTCTATTGTTTCTTGCATAGTTTTCTCGTCAGCTATTATGATGGTTGTCGACTCTTCCTCTTTGAAAATCAGGTCATTCTAGAATATAGAAGAACCCACCTCGGTTTCGATGGCATATATAGGATGATTGTTTGGCTGCGTCTTGTTGCTTACCATGTATTTCAACAATACTTCTCTATACAATCTTTTGTCATGGCCAAAAGCAGGGATGGTGGCGTATGGCATATCCATTGGAAAAGTTCCCTTTAACTTCGCAACCCATGACCTTGATAGAAGCATGTAGAAATTTTGGGGTATGTTTATGACGAATACATCCATAACCATGTTCTTAGACGTGATTTGAGCCAATGACACAACTAGGTCTTTGATGAGGCCCAAACACTTGGCTTTCCTTGAATCAAAAGAGAAAAGGTCTTTGTATGGCCTGGTGATATCCAAACCCAATTGATCCATGATCACCTTTGGCATGAGGTTGTGTGACACGCCGGAATCCAGCATGGCATTATGCAGGGTCATGTCATGGACCTTTAGACTGACGTAGAACGAAGGGACGTCCTCGGTATCATTTGTCTCTTCAACGCATAGACCAAAAAGGATAGCGGGGTGATCATATTGGACATTCAAAGTATCGGAGGTCCCTCTCATTTTCATCATTTTAATTATTTTCTCCCGATACTAACCTTTTCTAATAAATTCGTTGAATGGGACAAAGATTTTGATTTTGGCCCTCTCATGTTCAAAATTGAAAGGAGGATAGGTTTTCTCTACCTCTTCTCTGCTCGCCTCCCGGCCTGTCTCCGGATCTTTCTTGGGGACCTCCTCTTTCGACTTAGCCTTCTCTGTCGCATCCTTGGTCACACTGTCCGACCTTGATCATCTTGTGGAAGGGGTGTCCACTGGAGGCTTCCTTATGGGGTTCGTTTGTTGCGACTCGGTAGGTGCATCTTTGTTTTGGAGGTTGTAATTCTTCTGGAACTGCATGATGGAGTTCTGATATCCTTTCCTGAACTCTTTTGTTTCCCAAGATGGCACATCATATGTTTCGAGTATCATATCATCGTCTGTATCCAACACAAATTCATCATTTTTTTTCATGTACGATCATGCTCTCTCTTTGTCAAGAACACACGCGGTTTTTTGTCATTGCAACAATGCATCTGGTCGTCAAACGTCTGATCGAAATCCTCTTCTGCATAGTTGTTTTGGAATTTAAGTCTTGTCTATTGGTCACCTTAATCCCTCTACTCTTTCTATTTCCTCTGTCTGATCTGAGGGACTTGACCCCTTCTGAGGTTCTGATTCCTGGGTTGTGGGTCGTTATGTTCTCGGGAAGCATGTCTATTTCCCATGAACATTCTCTCCATCATATTATACATGGTCTTCATCATCATGTCGAAATTTTCATCTAAGGACCACGACGTTGATGGTTGTGCATCTCCCTGGGGCCTCTTATCGCCTCAATTGAACCTCAGCTTTATTTTTCCCAATGCCATCATGTTTACTTTGACTTCGACAGTGTTACTCATTATAGTGTCTAGAATTGTTGATATTCTTTCTCTTAATAATAGGGAGAAATCATTGTCGAAGGAATCGACGTACTGAAACCGCGCAACATTGGGGGGTGGATTGACTTTTGCAGGGATAGAGTTGTACACCTTCAAGAAACGACCTGAGAATTTGTGTACTGTCTCTCTCCGTGCTTTCCTCATATTATTGTTCTTTGTTAACAGCTACAAACAATTTTTCTTGTCCCCCCATTTATTTAGGAAAGACATCTCAAATGTGACAAAGTCTCAAATTCTCACAAGCGAGAGGGCTTTGAACCATTTTCTTACATCTTCTGAAAGGATATGCACAAACAACCTCATTTTTGCATCTGCATAGTCCACCTCTTCTAGGTTGACGAAATCATTAAACCAATCTAGGTGCCTCCGGGCAGAAACATTTCCTTCAGCGTCATAGAGCCTGATTCTCTGGCTATAGCTCCGAGGCAAGTCATGTAATTGGGCCGGCAGGATGAGGGGGGAGAATATGGTGGCCATGGATCTAGAACGATTTGGATTTTGAGGGATATTATTTGATATCAATGCTTGTAATTTCTTTGGATAAAAAACAGTCTCGTCCAAGATGGTTTCCGACTTAGACCTGAAAAGGGTTTGCTCGAATAATTCGTCAAACTCAAGGTCATAAATTCTTTATGCATCGTCTTTGGGCAAGGACAGGCTTTTGTCCAGGTAATAGAATGGATCCAACGCTATCTCTCTAGTTCTGCGCAGAATTTTCTTGGGGTCGTATATAGGCTCTGTAGGGTTTGGGTCAAGATTTTCTCTGGTATAGATCATCTTTGGAGCCAAGGTTCCTCAACTATGATACTTGGAGCTACTAGTATTTTTGGAATGGAGTCGCCAGGGTAAGGGTTTCAGACAGTACAGATGTTTGTCCCTCTGTTACCCTCAAGGGTCAAACTGCAATGTTAGTCTTTCTCCCAGGAACAATATATTCAATTTTGTCCCCGAAAACGACACCAGAATGTTAGCACTCCGTAAATCTGTGTTGGTTGTGGAGCCTGATTATCTTCCTGATTCAAAGGTATTTTAATTTCAGTTGTGTTTATACCCCATGAAGTATTTACACCCCAGAAGTATGTACACTCTTCCACGTGGGGGAGTGCAGAGGGGGGGTACCCCCTCTGCGGGGTCCATGCGGGCTATCCCCCTGGCTAGGGGGTCTGGGGTCAAGTGGGCCCCCAGCTAGGGTTCGAGGGTGAAGCCCCTAAAGGAAAAATTTCCTTCCATAGAATTATGTGTAATTTCATTGTAAATCCTGGTCGTTCATTATAGATGGAATCTAATGATAGAGATTATGTTAGGGTTGCTTCCTAGAGGCAACCCTCTTTTATGAAATGTATTGCAGCTATGGTTGATGTCGAATGTGTGATGCGAGGATAGGTGAGAGAAAGAAGAGGAGGAAGTTACAGCGGGTTTGTTGTGGGTTATATCCCTTCATATGTTGGATAAAAATAAAGGAAAGACTTATGATTTCTCACGGTGAATGAAGCCCTGCTTGGAGTGAACCAAATGCATCGTATTATCTATTGTATTATGTATCTTCTGTGTTTTGTTTCAGCATTTCTTTTATTTTATTGCTCCACGGTCCTATTTTTTCCAACAAATCTATTGACTAATAAATAGACGATAAAGTTAACTTTTTCAACCAACTTTGAGACCTAAAACCTTCGGATCTAGAGGGGCTCTCTTGGGAGGAGAGCAGTCTCCACATGGGATATGGCTTTGAATGTAGTGGCTAGATTTAACACCTTTGATATAATGGGTTATGGTTATATTGGCGCATGAAAGTAAGACTTGGGTTATGAGTCGGTTGAGAATGGCGAGAGACAAAATGACTGGAATTGAACCTTGAGAGGATAAGGCTAGGAAAGCAACAATATTCAGTGTAAAGTCATAATGTGGTGGGGAGAAAACATAGGGAGTAACTCGGAGCACCACTGCATGTGAATTCAGAGTTAGATTTAGAGGACAACATTTTGTCTAAGTGGCACAAAGTGACATAAGCGAATCCACCGAGGGCTCAAAAATTTGTTAGAAATAGATAGAAAAAGATATGAATAAATATGACATGAAGCACATATGCAAAGAAAGAGTTACAATACATCCAATTTCTACAACTAGAAGTTTTTCATCAAGTTACAAGACCTTTGGATTAGAATTTTGGTCAAAAACTCAAATTACATACAATAGTTATCGTCTCCCAATTTTGCCAACTAAACTGATTACATCAAAAGATGAAATATATAAGCCGGGGCTCATGGGGATACCACGATTTCCTAGCACTAACCCTAAAAATAGGAAAACTGAGTAGCATGTGTTGGAGATTCTTCGCATGGAGCTTAAAAAAAAGTAGACAATAATCTGTTTAAACATGACCGTTCATAAATTCACCACAAGGATTTGATCATCGAACATGTCTCAATTTGAGAAAAATATGTGTCAGTGTTCCCCTTCGATCATGTGTATGAGTGGGAAGATGTTTGCCAGGAACTTGCCATCTGCTATAACAACTTTGATTCCTACCACATGCTCATTTGTTGGGGGGAATGTGCGCGACAAGTGGTTGTTTTATTTTTACAAATGGTAGAGTGATTTGGGGAAATGTGTACTTCAAAACTGCCAAGATTTGTCCTATGCTTTTCGGTTTTAAAGACAAACACACCGGCTTGTTTTGCGTTGGTGAGAGCCATCTGGGGCTTCCTCCTCGATTAAACTTTGCATTCCCTAAGATGTTTGTATGTCTTTCTCGGTAGTCTCTGTGCTTCGTGTAGTTGTACAATAGTGTATTTCACCTCTTTGAGTTGTCTTTTCATCCATGCCACATTCCCTCCATGACTCTTATGGGCAAGCACCATAGCCTTTATGCAAGCTAGTTGTCACCTCAACTCCATGTTTTTCTGATAGAGCTCAGCGATAGCCAGCTTTGCCTACTTCAATTGTTGAGATGGATCTTGATCATTCGCTCTTGCGATATCCTTTTCCCTTGTTCTTCTTGTGCTTTTCATTAACAAGTCCTCAATGAGGCTCTAGCCGAATAAATTCATAATGAGTAGTTCTTGGATATCGATCATGCGGCTCTTGAGAAAATCCCGAGCTTCCCAAATTCCTTGTTCTTAGTGACTGCCCCTTCTCCAAGGTATTTTCTATTGGGGATATGGGGATTCTACCATCTTTCCTCTCTATGAAAGTCTTTCCACTTCAGGTTCCATGTTGTTTGATCTGATCATCTCTTTGGGTAAAGGAATGACTCATTTTGTGTCCTTGGGAACACTTGTTTCATGTGAGAATGACTCCCAGTCATTCTGGGGCTTGGATCTTGCAATTATTCTTGTGCCTTTTCCATACCCTGCTTTGGGAGGTTTCCATGGTGCAACCGTATGTATAGACATGAGTGTGTCAACAAGCGCCTAAGGAGGATTTTGATCAACTTGGGTAGCAAGGGAAATTTCAAACAGAGTGCAGGCCTGGTTTCAAGACTAAAATGAGTGTTGAGCATCTGTAATTTATAACAAGCCACGAAGAAGGCGGAATCATGTTGGAGAATGGTGAATTCATGGAGATGGGATGTTTTGGATCAAATTGCATATTTTCCATGACAAATCCCCACAATAGCCAGAATCTGATAGAAATAAGGCTTGTAGAATGCATGGTACAAGCACCTGATTTCATTCCCTTGGCCTTCATGATGAACTAACTGTGGTTTTTTACTTGCCGATGTGAATTCCATTAACTACTTGACTCGGCCTGGGGCACGTAGAGACTGGTCTCTTAACAAGACTCGACTCTTTGTAAAAGACATACCCATACCACTTACACAAGTTTTGACTCTGACATTCCTTCCCATTTACAAGGGCCAACTAGCCACTTGTTGAATTTGACCTCACAGTGCTACATACCTGACTTAACATGTTTGGATGCATGGGTCATACCAGGGCTAACCGACTCTAATTTAAAGGAAAAATGGCGGCACTAACAAGATCTATTCCTCTCGACACTTCACGAGTGCGAGGTTCGGGGTTCTATCCATTCCACACTCCTTTTCTCCCATAGTTTTGAACTCCGAACACACAAAGGGATTTGATCAATGGTCCATGTGTCCTCTACAATGGGAGTTTGAGATCTAATCTGATCTTCAGGCCTTTGGGATATTCTCAACCCAAAATGAAAGACACCTCAGATTTTCAGAGTGTCGAACTCTGAAGCATGCTCGATCTGTCACCACGTGTACCTGGAATAAATGACCATGATTTTCTCTGGCCTGCAGAATTTTGGAAACTTACAATCTCTTTCGATTGTACTTCTATTTCACTAGATAACTCAACTTCCAGATAACTCTTGATCTGCAGACACACATCCCTCTACTACCAATGGTCCAAATTAACTCCGTGACCCTGATATTCGAAGGGTTCTAGTGATATAACACTTTTTTTCTAGCCAGAGTGGGACTTTGTCAAAGTACCTTACACTACACTTTTGATAGTTGATCAGATGGTCAGAGGGGTCCTTCACGGACTCCCCAGATCCACGTCTCACATCAATTCGTAACTCTAGTGTTTGGGGAATTTGGTGTTACAACACCCCTATCCTCCCGAAATGATCAACGTTGGGTTGACTACGACATAGATCCAATGGTTGGGTTTTTTCCTGGGTGTCTTCATATCTATGGTGTGAATTCCTTCACAACCTGAGCATTTGAGAGTTTTGGTATTTGTAATATTTTATCATCCCCGAGTTCTAAACTTTCAGAA
Source organism: Picea sitchensis (assembly GCA_010110895.2). NCBI lineage: Eukaryota > Viridiplantae > Streptophyta > Pinopsida > Pinales > Pinaceae > Picea > Picea sitchensis. Next base: position 19,471 of record SNQJ01S0182628.1, on the reverse strand, counting down.
CTCTGAAGTCATCAAGATCTTAGCTCCTTTCAGACTTAGTAAAGGGTTCCAGGGTTCCTAGGACTTGGTTATATGCAAATGTTTCAAGCCCCAAAGGGTATAGTCATATCTCTTGGCCAATATTTGATTAAGTTTGCAACACACTAGAGCTCCGAACTCCCATAGTTTCGAAGCCAAAGGCTTATCTCCTTTCAGCTAATGTAGGGTTACTAGACCTTGTTCATATGGACCCTTTAATGAGTCTCAGGATGTAAGCTCAAGTATTAGCCTATATTTGGTTAAGGTCATGGGAATAATCCCTTGGTCACGTAGGTGAAATATCTGAAGGGTACGACCCTTGGTTGCATTCTACAAGAATTATACCTCATGATCTTGGAAACACTTCAAATAAGCTACGAGAATACTCCTTTCTCTTCTCCCAAAATTTTAGAGGCAAGAGTTCTTAATTCACGCACATCTTTCAAGGTTTTGTGCGCACCTTCCTTCTACTCTCGAGCTTAACAAACCCCTTTCGGGGAATCAAATGGTGGAAGTGTAAATATGCACACAGTAAAATTAGGCCTATGGTTGTGATTCAGTCCTTTTTTTAATTTGAGCCACTACAGGGGACTCAAGTACTTACATATACCAATCATAATCAACCATATAGGTCCTTAATTTCTTAAATACACAACCGGATGAAATGAAGAGAGAAAATAGTCAAGTCATCAAACAAACATACACACCCTTGAAACATTAAGGAGATATTCAACCTTATTTTACTGTCACAATTTGGCTCTACAAGGTATGAGATTACTTATCTATTACAAGATACAACCAACCAACAGATTGTGGGTTTCCACCTTTCCACCCAACCATGGCTCGAGAGGCATTCAATCATAGCACTCTATCCGCAGTGCCGGGCGGAGTATCCACTTTCAGGAACTTTGAGTTTCGAGGATCCTTTCATCGCGATCTCTGCGAGGTTTATCAGAAGCCTCCTCAACATCAAGCCCATAGTCTCCTGCTCAATTTGCATGCTCCTGTAAGTTTTTAGAGATATTTTCTCTTATTCTCCCTAGTAACTAGAACAACTTATCCATCTTTCTCATTTCTCTTCTCAGTTGGAGAGCCTGTCTTGTCTATATTGTATGTGTTCCTTGCACACACATCCCTCCTTAGGAAGGTTCTCCTTCCTATCATGTTCCTTCTACCAGAAGGAAACTAGTTTATCTTGGTTGGCCAAACCCTGTGGGACTTCGGGCTAGCATTCTTCAATTAGGCCATGCTTTCATTCATGGAGGTGGTTGATGATTCAACCCTTTGGTTCTTCATCACTAACTCATTTCCTCCTTGGGATCGGAGAGTTTATTATTCCCAATAAGGAAATTTTGGGTCATTTGGAATAATGGAGCCCTCTCCATAGTTTTTCCCATTTCTTTCCTCTAGAGATATCACAGCTCGTACTTCAAGGCTTCACCCTTACAGTCAGTTGTGTAATTCAAACAATAGATACAATTACAATGATCGTATGCCATAGCATGGTGATCATAATTAACGATTAATTACAAGGTAGGTATGGGTATTACATAAATGAATGGGATTCTTTATGGGATGAGAGTATTGAAGGGGTACATTCTTAGGTTGGGTAGGTGAAGAGAGCTAGTCAAAAAGCGGGATAGTTGTAGGAGAATGGCGGTGGGTTGTGGGATTCATTGAGTTGTGAGTAGAAAATGAGAGACACCCTCTTTTTTATTGGTTATAGCCCCATGCTCGGGGAGTGACTTGTATTGTAACAACAAGTCTATGGTTGAATGAAATGTCCATCCCAAATATTTGGTTACTGCTTAGTTTTAAAGGTAAGTGTTTTATCTTTTTTTATGTGTTGCTTTATAAATTTAATTGTTGTGTATTAACTTTGTTGTGTTTGAGAATGATTTATATGTTGATATATTTGAGTTTATTAGATTCATTTTATGTTTATTTTAGAGTTTTGTAGATGCATATAGTTCATGGTATCAACAAATGGTTAAAACTATATGTTTTCCTATAACATGTAAGCTACAAGATTAGTTTGCAGTAAATTTTAACTTTATGAGTATTTCCACACATAATAGACCTCAACTGGGTTGGTGAATGTTACATGAGGTCTTTGAAGTCTTTCAAATTTCTATAGAAGAGAATCCATGGCCAAGGATGAAGAATCCGTATTCACAGCACAAAATGGAATTGGAGTTGACATGAAACCTTGAATTAGAGTTGATTTAAAACCTTGCAAACATAATTATATGACCCTTCATGCTATACCATATTAATATTTTCAAATATTGGATAGGTTAGGCATGATACATAGGAATAGATCTTTGTTGAGGTAGTGAATACTAAAAAATGGCTTTTCACATGCAAAATTGGCATGTTTTCCTTTATGTTTGTGTTGACTCAAGTTTTTCTCTAGATCCTATAGAGGTAGTGACTATTAAAAATGGTCCCTCGCATGTTATTCTCTTGTTGCTAGAAAACACGTGGTTCCCAATTCCAATGGATGTTCAAAATAACACCTATGAGTTTCTAAATAAAAACAAAATAGCAATATGACCATTATAAAATGTAAAATGGAGGATGCCCATTCAGTGATATCAAATTTGGAATTTTAATGCACGATGTAAGGATCCAAATTAAGGTGTCAATGGAAAGCACATGATGAAGGGTGACATACTTGGAAATTAGCATGGAGATACTATTTTATTTGGTATATTCAGTGACAAACTCATAGTGATTTGTGAGATGGCTAGGATGGTGTACTAGCATGTGTTCTAGAAGGAACAAAGATGTCCTTTCAAGTAGGATGGAAAATTGTCGAGGTGCCACATAACAAGATTTAGTGGATGACGATGAAGCCTAGATATGTGATAGATTTTGTTTTATTTGTGCCAAGGAAACAACGTTGATAAGTGCATCCAAGATATCTTCGAGAATGGAAGATCACACAACTGTCTATGTCCTTCTTAATCTACGATCAGGATCTCCTCCACAATTCCGGCCTTTGGGACTTTCAATTCTCAAACTCTCATTTTCTCTCGGATCATTCACCCAAAGTCCACGATCCAATGGTGCGTGTCCCTTTCAGATCATGATCCCACAATACCTTAATTATTTGGGTTTTGAAAATCTCAATTCTCAACTTTATTTCATCCTTCCTTTGCGTTTTCCTGTAGTTGACAATCCACTGAAGCATGTCCTCTTTAATCCAATGACTATCCCTACTGCTTCAGGACTTTGGCCTTCAACAATCTAAAAACTTTCTCCTTCATGTTTTCCCAGAGAAGTTTCACCCAAAGTTCACGATCCATTGACATGTATCATTACTACCGATCAATGATCATGAATACACCCAAAGCGATCTTGATTGAATGGCTTCAAGTATCCGCCGGTCTTGACATTGGGACCGGGTCTTGATGCGGTGGTAAAATCCCGAAGAAAAAATCTCGTAGTGACATAACTCTTGCGTCATTTTTTGATGTGTCACAAGCCGAGCAGCTACCGTGTCCCTTTCAGTTGTGATTTCCGCATTACCCACAAATGTCAAATAAACTTGACACTTGTCATTGTCAGTTAAGCCATGTGTCCTTGCTGATGTGTTCTTCCACATGTCCTTGAATGGTCTCGCGGCGTTCTCTTCAAATGTCGCCGAGGATGAGATTTGCTAGCATGTCTGTTGACATGATCTCCACGATCTAGGTCATTTTCTGATCGCTGAATCGGCTGACGGAAAATTGCATTCCAAAATTTCAAATATCAAACTTTCTGATGTAAACTCTTTGCATCTTAAACTAAGCTTTGTTCTCGATCATGTTCTCGGATCAGCGACTCTGCAAAATTTTACCCGTTCCTCTTGTCACGGATAGCGATCGTGACCAACTTTATCCTCCTCCTCGAGATTCCAGTTTCTTCCAACAGAAGGTTTCTAAGTATTCAAAGGGTCTGACCTCACGGGCCTTTCCTGAGGTCTAGATCTTACGTTGTTCTTGTTTTCCATCGCTCTTGTTGTTCTTTCCATCAATGACAAGCCCGCGCTTTCCTGTAATTCATACCAATAATATCCCCCTTTGACGTGATGAAACCCAACCCTAAAAGTTCGCTATTATCCAACTATCGATATCGAGACCACTCCTTTTTCTCCCCTTTGACATCAATGTCAAAACAATTATTCTCCCCCCTGAGCTGTTGCAATGGTATGGATGGCAGTACGGTTGGAATGGATAGATATCTCTTAGGTTGACAATGGGTTCAAATGTAGCCTTCTATAAAGTGAATCTCAACAGCTTTTGTTTGATGAAGGAATATCCAACAATCAATCACAGAAGGAATGCGGTGTTGGTCTTGTTCCCTCAAGAAATGATACTTGATGGGTATATGCTTGGTGTTGACAGGATGGGCTCTCTTAGGTTGATAATGGGTTCATGCGCAACTTCTCACGTAGATACTCAAACTTAGCTTTTGCAAGCTGTTTAGTGAAGATATCAACAATCTAATCTTTAGAAGGAATATAATGCAAAGAAACAACAGTGTTGGTCACTTGTTCCCTCAAGAAATGATACTTGATGGGTATATGCTTGGTGTTGGAGTGAAATACATAATTCTTTGACACACTGATTGCACTAGTATTATCACAATGAATTGGGATCAGTGCAGTATATTTACCTCCAAGTCTACAAGTATCTGAATCATCCATAATACTTGGGTACAACCAGTGGCAACTGCAATGTACTTAGATTTTGTAGTATATAAGGAAATGGAACCTTGCTTCTTTCTCAACCATGATATAAGGGAATCTCCTAAAAAGAATGCACCTCCACTTGTGCTTTTCCTTTTATCTGTGTGGTTAGCCCAATCAACATATGAATAGATTGATAGTTGAAAATTCTGATTCCTAGGATACCATAGGCGATAGTCCATTGTTCCTTTCAATTATCTGAATATTATTTTGACAACTAACAAATGCTTCCTACCATTCCAACAACATGCATTATGTCTAGACGAGATGTTGTGATATACAATAGGATGCCTATCATAGACCTATATGAACTCTGATCAACATCAAGTGAATCACCATCCTTGCTTAACTTACATCCAGTGACCATAGGTGTGCTCATAGGTTTATAATCTTCCATTTGAAACCTTTTCAACATGTCTCTTAGATATTTTTCTTGAGAAAGAAATATTCCTTCAAACCTCTGAGTAATTTGTAGGCCAAGAAAAATGACAGTTCCCCAATCATAGACATTTCAAATTCAGACTGCATGGCAAAAGAAAACCATTGTACCAATGAAGAATTATTACTATTGAAGATGATGTCATATACATATACCAACACAATGAGAAGATCATTACCCTCTGTTTTGATATATATATTGTTGTCAAGTGTTCCTCTCTTGAACCCTTTGTCTTGTAGATACATATCCAGTCCATGATACCAGGCATGAGGAGCTTGTTTCAAACCATATAAGGCTTTCTTTAGCTTGCAGACAAAGTCAGGGTTATCTGACAGTTGGAAACCTTCTGGTTGTTCCATATAGACTTCTTATTTTAGATCTCTATTTAGAAAAGATGACTTGACATCCATTTGATAGAATTTAAACTTATTATAACAAGCATAGACAAGAAACATTCTAATAGCTTATAATCTTGCTACAGGCGCAAATGTTTCATAAAAGTCTAGTCCTTTTATTTGAGCATATCCTTTGCAGACCAATCTAGCCTTATTTCTTACAATATTTCCTTGCTTAGTCATCTTATTTTTGTAGACCCATTTGGATCCTATTACATTTTTATTTGTTGGCCTAGGAACGAGTTCCCAAGTGTCATTCTTTTCAATCTGTTCCACTTCCTCATTCATTGATTTTAACTAGTTTACATCTTCATTGGCTTCATTGAAGTTCTTGGGTTCCACCATGGATATGAAGGATATATGTGATTTCTTGGTGTTTTTTATTATCCTTCTCGTAGTTTGTACACCTTTGTGTTTCTCACCAATTATATGACTTGTAGGATGATTCTTTTGAGTAATTATGGAGGGAAAATTTGATGTTGTCTGTTGATTTGAGTATGCCTGAGTATTTGCATCTTCATCTGACTCAGATTCTTATTTTGTTGATTCTTGGACCTGTTCAACTTCAACTTCACCTATATCCTTTGTTTTTGATTCAATATTGTTCACCTCTCTTACTGGGACTCCTTCATCAAATTTTATGTCAATACAATCAACCAATTTATGCAGCCTCTTATTATAGCATCTGTATCCTTTATTGTTTGTAAAGCATACCCTAAGAATATGTCTTCATCAGCCCTACCATCATACTTGCAAAGGTTCTCATTATTATTCTTTATGTAGCACTTACTCCCAAATACTTTGAAGTGTTTGATTGTAGTTGGTCTTCCATGCCACAGTTCATAAGGTGTCTTATCACTATGTGGTCTGAGATAAACTTTATTAAGAATATGGATTTATGTGTGTATTGCCTCTACCCAGTAGGTTTGACCAATGTTATTCTCATTCATCATTGACCTGGCCATTTGTTGAACTATTTTTCTTTGCCTCTCAACTACTCCATTTTGTTGTGGGATTCCTGGGATTGTGTATTCTCTTTTGATCCCATGTTTATCACAGAGCTCCTTGAAATCACTTGACATAAATTCTCCTCCTCTATCCGATCTCACAACCTTTAATCTGTTGCATGTTTGATTCTCAGTTAAAGCCTTAAATATTTTAAATTTCTCATATGCTTCAACTTTTTCTTTGAGGAAAGAAACCCAAGTGAGTCTAGAGTAATCATCAATGATCAACATGAAGTAGTTTTCCTTCTCTATGCCTTCCTATCTTGATGGTCCACATATATCCATATGAACTAATTGGAGTGGTTTATCTGTTGAGGTAGAGTTCTTGGATTTAAATTGTGTCCTGGTTAGCTTTCCTACTTGACAGGGTTTACACATAGAATCTTGTGGCTTTGATATTCTTGGAAGATCTTTTACTGCCTCAAGATTTTTGAGCTTGATTAAGTGGTCAAATTTTAGATGTCCAAGTATCCTATACCATAACCAACTCTCATCATGTTTTCTTAGATGACACTCCTCTCTATCTTCTTTCAATACATATACATTATTATCTGTCCTTATTCCTTTAGCCACCACTTGTCCTGAATTTACAAACTTTATCTTACAATCTTTGGAAGTGAACATCACTTCACATCCTCTATCACACACTTGACTTACACTGAGAAAATTATGTTTCAGCCCATCTACAAGCAGGACATCCTAGGCTTTTCCTTTTCCATTACTTAAAATAACCATCCCTTTACCCTTGATTTTACCTGGTTCATCATTTCCAGAGGTCACATTTCCTATTTTCCCTTTACTTATAGACAAAAAATTATCCTTGTCTCCAGTCATGCGCTTGGAACATCCACTTTCTATATATCAGGGGTCTTTTTGTTTTTGAGCTGAAAGTACTAGACCACAATTTTCACTATCTTTTTTTTTCCATGTGATGACATTTTTAGCTAAGGGTTTTATCTTTGTATCTTTTTTGTAACTCTGCAGATGGAAGTTTGCAGCTTTGTGGCCAAAGTTATGACAGTTATAACATTCAATCTCATTGTTCAGTAGGTCAAAGAGTTTGGTGTTATGTTTTATATTCATTGGTTTCTTAGTTCTATGTTGTAAAGATTGTGTATTTCTTGACCTCCTCAGTTGCATGTCTCTAAACTTAATTTGACAATTTGCAATCTTATGACCAAAATTAGAACAATAAAAGCAGTAACCATAGAAGAAATTTTGGTACTTGAAGGGTGGCCTTCCTCTTGGTAGTTGTTGCTCCATATTCTAACCTCTTTGTTTTTTATTAGGGATCATCTTGTCTTTATTATATTTTGGTGACAGAGTACTCTCATGGTCTGATTGTCTACTGACTTGGAACTTGATCATCTTTACTGGTTCTTTGCTTTCTGTCTCTTTGATGCTTGAACCACTTACATAGCCTAAGATAGTCTTCAACAAAGGAGATATTTGTTTGTTCAGAATGTCATTTTGTTATGTTGAGGCTTTAATGCTTGGAAGCTTTTGGAGATACAATGCTTTAAACTTCTCCATCTCTTTCCTGGTTTTTACTACCTCTTCTTCCAAGGCTTCACATCTTGCCTTCTTTTGTGATAACTGTTGTTTTAGAATGTCCTCTATCTTCTTTGCCTCTTCTAACTCCACTTTTAGCAGGGCAAAGTCTTCATAAGGTTTTTTAGCATTCTTTTCAAACTGCATCAACAATTCTTTTTGTTTTCTCTTCTTGAGTCCGAGCCTGTCAATCTCTTCTAAGGCACTGATTAGTTCACCTTCCATATCAACCACAACTTATTCATCATTAACATCACTTCCTGTGTTTTTATTATCATAATCCTCTTTGGCCATAAGCACAAAGTCATTACCCTTATCTTCATAGGAAGAGTCACTATCTGTGTCTTCTGAAGAGTCATCATTGTTTACAAATAAACTTTTCTTTTTACCAAATCTCCTGGGTTTGTACTTCTTTTCACCTTCAGAATTCTGATCCTGCTTCTTGTGTGGACACTTAGATGCAAAGTGGCCTATATTTCCACAGTTAAAACACTTGAAGGGAAACTTTCCTTGATACTTTCCTGATCCTTTCTTTAGTCTTCTCACAAATTTTGCCTCAATTTCATCAAGCTCAGATTCCTCATTCTTATCTTCTTTAAACGAAGCTTCTCTAGTGTTGGATTTATCTTTACCTATCCTCATTTCATATGCAGTCAATGTTCCTAGAAGTTGATCAAAAGACAAAGATTTTAGATCATTAAGTTATTCTATAGCAGAGACCTTTGGGTTGAACCTATTTGGCAAAGATCTCAAAACTTTCTGAACTAAAGAGGCTTCCTCAATTTTTTCACTGAGAGCTTTCATTGCATTTACTAGTTCTTCAACTCTCAGAAAGTACTTCCCAGTAGTTTCATCTTCTTTCATCTGTAGATGTTCAAACTGTACTCTGTAGGTTTGAATCTTGGCATCCTTTACCTTCTCACTACATTCATAACTACTAATGAGTGTGCTCACCCTTTCCTTCGTGTGGTTTGTCCCACTTTAAGACGAGATCGCCTACTTCAAAGTTCCTATCAGAAGAAGAATTAGAATCGAACCAGTTTTTAATCAATTGTTGATGTTGATCTAATTTACGCTTAGCTTGGGTTCTTACTTCTTCCAACTTCATCAAAGCGTTAATGCGGCTTTCTAAAGGAGGACAATCTTCTTCTTGGACTTTTTGTGACAATTGAAGCGACGGAAGAAGAATGTGAGGTGGAAGAATGGCTTCTCTGGCATAAACGAGAAAAAAGGGGGAGTTACCTATAGAGGCTTTGGGTGTCACCCTATCAGCCCATAGTGCGCTCAGTAGTGCATTGTGCCAGTTCTTGTGATTTTCAGCCACGGTTCTCTTGATATTTTTTATCAAGTTCTTGTTGGTTGATTATGCTAAGCCCTTGCCCTGGGGGTAATAACTAGCAAAATACTTGAGCTTTATTCATTTTTCCAAAGAAAACTCGCTCATCTGAAGAGAAGAAAAGTATGAAGTGTTGTCAAATACTAGACAATCAGGAATACCGAAACGAGTGATAATATTCGAGTTTAGAAAAGCGATTACCTGATTGGTGCTAACAGTTCTTAGCGCAACAGCTTCGGACCATCGAGTAAAGTAGTCTGTGGCTGTCACAATATACTTGTGTTGTTGCGAGGAAGGAGGGTTAACAAGACCTATGATATCAAGGCCCCATTGTTGGAAAGGAGAATCCACTGAGACGGGTTGCAAAGGAAAGGCTGGTTTTTGTAACCGCCCTGATGCTTTCTGACAGATGATACATTTACGACACAAGGCATGGGCATCCCTAAAAAGCGTGGGACAGTAGTAACCAGCTCTTAAAACCTTATTAGCAGTGGTGTCTTCACCGAAGTGACCACCAGCTTCTCCTGCATGCAACTCAAGAAAGACTTTTTCTGCTTCGTCTTTCTCGAGGCAGTGCATCAGTACGCCGTCAAAATTTTGACGAAACAGTATACCGTTAACTAGATGAAAGGAGGCGGACTTTAGTCTCAACGCTCTTCTCTTGGCAGGGTTAAGGTGACAGGGTGATGATCCATGTTCAAGATAGAATCTAATATCATCGTACCAAGGACTTATGAGGCTTTGTGCGCAACAAATCAATCTTTGATCACATTGTTCTAGGTTTGACGTATCACCATATTTTTGATGTCCTGTTTCCGAATCAACAACCAACTTACACAACCCTTGGCCTCTTATGATCTGAGCTGGGGTGATTTCTAAGTCATAATCCTGCAAGGAGGTGACCCAGTTGGCTCTCTTCTCTCCTAACTCATTATGCACTAACAAGTTCCTCACGACAGGGTAGAGGACAATGACTTCCATCCTTGACTTCAAAAGATAGGACCGGAAATGCTTGACTGCTTTGAAAACAGCGTAGGCTTGTCGATCGACCGCTAGGTAGTTAAGTTCAGCACCTTTGAAAGCAAAGCTCATAAAAGCGATGGGTACTTCATTGTTCTTGGAATTCTTCTGAGTTAGAAATGCGGCATAGGAACGATCAGAGGCAAAAGTATAGAGTGTAAAATCTTGAGAGAAGTCAGGGCTCATGAGAGACGGAGCATCTATTATGGCCTTCTTTATAGCATTAAAAGATTGATTTTCTGTGGGTCCCCAGTGATATTGAGTGTCTTTCTTAATCAGGTTCTGAAGAGGCCTAACCATTTCGGAGAAGCTGGGGACAAATCTTCTCACGAAGTTAATCTGGCCAAGGAAAGACTGCATGGATTTCTTGGATGTAGGTGGGGTAAGTTTAGCGATGACTTGAGTCCTTTCGGGGTCAATAATCATCCCATCACTAGACACAATGAATCCTACGAGTTTACCCTATTCTACTGCAAAGATGGAGTTTTTGGGGTTCAATGAGATGCCGTATTTATGACATCGTAGTAGAACTGCTCGTAAGTGAGCTAGATGATCGTCTTTGTTTTTAGAGTAAACGGTCACATCATCTAAGTAAACTATGACGGAGTGATTGATTAAGCCTTGAAAAGCAATGTCCATTGCTTTCTGAAAGGTAGCACCAACATTAATCAATCCAAAGGGCATTTTGCGATAAGCATAAGTGCCCCACGGAGTACGGAAGGTATTTTTTAGTTGGTCTGGCGGAGACATCAAGACCTGCTTGTATGCAGAGAAACCATCCAATAAAGATAGCCTCTCGGAACCAGATACATGTTGTAGGATCTGTTCCATGGGTGGGACAGGATAATTGTCTTTGTCATATGCTCTATTCAGATTTCGAAAATCGACACAAAGTCGAATTTCCCCGTTTTTCTTCTGAACTGGGACAAGGTTGGACACCCATTGAGTGTGCCTAATAGGAAAAATTATTTTAGCACTTAGGAGTTTATTCAATTCTTTTTTGAACGGTCGGTTCTAGTTTAGGATGCATTTTCCTCAATTTATGTTGAAAGGGTAAAGTTTGAGGCTTCATTGGGATGACATGCTGTATGATATTAGGATCGAAAGTTTTAAGATCATTGTATGTCCATACAAAGACATCCTTGAATTCTTTAAATAATTTAACAAACGCAGCTTTTTCTTGTCTAGAACATCCCAATCCTAAGTTGATACATTGAGGATTTTCACTAGTCCCTAAATTGACTTTTTCATAAGACAACGAGGAACTATTAGTTTTACAATTGACCGTCTTTTTAAATTTATCTTCAAAATCAT
>SNQJ01S0182627.1:0-19108 GCA_010110895.2 Picea sitchensis | reverse complement strand
GACCCCATAGTGTCATTGTTACTCTAGGGGGTCATTTCTACAAGATACCAAATGTGGTTCTGACTATTGTCCCACCTAAACAGTGTCTCAAGGTAGTATTTCATACTACAAAATTTAGCTTCTTCATAATTTGTTCAAAAGGTGAACAGAAGGATATTGCAACCACGATAGCCTTGGCCCAAGCACCCTCTATCCAACAAAATCATGTCGACAAGACTAAAGAAAAGAAAAAATATTCCTTCTACACATAGACATCTCATGTATCAAAACTAGTTAAAAACATCCAATCCTTCCAGCCACAGGTTCGTGACAACCTTCAAAAAGATAAGAAGTGTAACTTCTCCAACAAGGCAAGCAACTCATCAAGATGCAAATTCAACAAACTCTTTTCCCTCTCCCTCGGGCACTCAATGCAATGGAAACCATTTATTACTAAGGAGGGAGTATTGATCCAGGTGGATATCGATGGCCACCCACCTTTTCCAACTGGCTCAAAACAATTTTCTGTCAATTTTGGTAATTTACTATTTTTAGCAGTTTTTTATTTCTGAGGCCATTTTTAGGGCCTAGATGAAGGATTTTCAGGATTGATATTCTCAATGATATCTTAATTCTCTAATTGATCCCCCAAAATGAATATCCTCGACGATACCTTTTCAACGAGCTATCGTGCGCCCCAAACGAAGATCGTATACCAAAGTTACGCCCATGGGAAGTTGATACACCAAACTACCCAAAACGGGGTCCACAAAACTGTTGGCTTTTCATCTTCCAAGGTTAGGTTTTTTTATTTTATAAGGCCTTTGGAGCCTCATTGTAAAATCATCTTCTCATGGATGCGAGTAGCCGTCACATCTCTTCTCAGAGATAAGCTACCAAAATTATAGCGAGTCTTTCACTCAGTATGTTACAATCTTTGTGTATTTTTGCTCATTAATAGAAAATTGGGTATTGGTGTATATTTGGGTTTATGGTTGCAGCTCTGATACATTTTTGTTATAATATTGGATATCTAAGATATCTCTGTACATTTCTTTACTATATCTCCACTTTCATTTCGTGTCGAAAATAATCTGGATCACTCATATCCGTGTGTCGTAGGAAGGGATAGGTCTGATCTGGTTGGAAGGTTGTAGTATTTGAAAACCCTAGCACTTGGATCACATTCAAACCCTAATTAGAGAGATCTCTCCCGGTTTCAATTTTTTTTGGGTTTCCATATTCTTGATTAGGTGCAACTTATATCCACCACTAATATTTGGCCAAGTAAATCTGAAAGTACCTTGACAAGCTGTTATATGTTATTTTCATTTGTTTCATGTTTTTTTTTTAATATGTTTTTCTTAATTTATTGTTATAACTATGTTATATTAAAGAATACAATATATATACCTTATTATATTACACACAGACACACTATTTTACATATGTGTGTGTAGTTTTATATTTATATATAACTTATATTTTTTTATAACTATACTATATATTAATTTATAGGCACAATCCTTTAATGTCCCACATCAAACATCATCGTCATAAAGATATTGGCACCAAATGCACCCTTCCAAGTTTCACTATAAAGAATCCATGAACGTCACTTAACTCATTGTGAAAATATCAAAGTTATATGAATTCATATTAAGGAAAATATGAATTACACTAATTATTACTAGATTGAAACCAAAAGATGCATATTCCCACACCCCTCTTCGATATGAATGTTCCACCAAACCTTATGAAAGCGCTTAGGATAATTCCCTTGAATGGGATTGGCTAGCTAAGTCTTTTTATATTCCCACACTAATTAATTATGGACACATCAATTAAATCCATTGAGATGAATTTTATATAATGATCAAATTATTGATATAAAATCATATAAAGTCAAGAACTAAATTCAAATTGATAACTTAATCGATAGTGCTCATCGACATAAATAATACTAATTCATATATGTAGTTGTTATATACTCGTATTTTTTTATCCCTGGACTAAATCAATCATTTTTAGTTGAGTCACTTAAAATTGTTAAAATTTTCTAGTACAAATTGTTGTGACTAACGTTTTTGGTCTCGTAGTCACTAATTACCCATTTTTTACTAGTTTTTTTCCCTTAAAAATTTCTTGAATGAAATATTACTCACAAGCCTACATCCTATCTCTCCATGAAATTATAGCTCCAACAAGATGTTATACATGCCCAATATCGTTGCCTTTGAGAATTAGCACTGAAAACTCTATTGTTATCAAAACATATCCATGCAAAATGTGTTTCTCTCCTTTCCCATACGAATTTCCTTTCTCCCATGTATGTTGACTCACCCAATTCCCAAGGTTTCTTGTACTAAAACCCATTTCTATTGGATAAATCAGTAAATGCGGACATGAACTAATCTCCCTAGATCCACCTGGATCTAGAAAAAACAGGACGAGACATGACGCTTTCCCTAAGTTACAATCATTGAACTTACTACCAAAGGAGGAATTGATGACTTACCTTGGATATCGCTTCCTTATATCTTTGTTGTTCCTGCTTCACTCTGGTCTTCTTGTGAAATCAGATCTGCAATGACACAAACCAACCAAAGTTAAAGAAACAATAATAGATTCAATGAAAGCTTAAACATGTGATCAAGGAGTCATGTAATAAAACTAAAGTGATTTTATGGGAAAGAAACATGCCACCGTATTGTATTAATGAAAAGCAGAAGATACAACCAAATTGCCTTGATGTCGCAAGTTCCCTTTTAGTGGTGCCTTGTTCCAACACACACATATGCTTGTTCTAAAATTTGTGTGAAAGTGATCCACAAAATCTTGATGGACAAATGGAGACCTCAAGCATCAACTGAGACAATATCTTTCACACAATATCTAGTCTATTCTTTCAACAATTCTTTACCCAATCTTGATTAACCTTGATTAACCTTTTCCATGAGCAACCTATCATTATATAGGAGAATATGAAGTGGTTAAAGGGAAGAGGATGACCCCATCATATTAGAGAAGCTAGTAGTATCGTAACCATACAGACACCACCTCACATTCTAGAAGGTTTTTCCTCTAGAAACTTCATGAAATTCTTTCTTGTTTTATATTTCAAACGTCGTCGCACCCTGCCTATATAGCAGCCTACGGAAACCCTGTGAGACAACTATAGAGAAGCCTGCAGAAATCAAGGATTTTCACACTGTGTACCAAGTGCAGCCTACAACATCCTTCTAAAAATCAGTCTTGTAGAGGAAGAAAGCAGTTTCTTTTCTTAGACAAAATATCATTTTGAGATCCTGAACACATGCTTGTGAATTCATCATCAGGGTGACCAAAATAATGTGTAACACCCATGCTCTCAATAACTCTATGAGATGAATTCACACACCAATATATTACATGTATTCAATGATTGCGACTTGGAAACACTCAAAAGGAAATGGAAGGTTCATAGTAGAGATAATTTAAAAAGACACTTTGGGTTTAATATACATGGGTAATCTCCCCCCATCTTGGACCCCCACTCTCTTTTAGAAAGTAATCCCCCAAGTGTCTGTCTATGTCTATCTATATCCAACGATATATTTTATTTATTATCTTCAATATACATCATTTACATATTACATTGTTGGGACCGTAGCCATACATCTTACTAACATTATACATCACTAAATCAGGGATTAAAAATTGGGATGTTACAATTGAGAGGTCCTCCGTGGAAATGTGAAACATTGTTCTTGTCCTTGAATTCCTATAAGTTTCCCTTAATGCCTAAGGTCCAATTTTCC
Organism: Picea sitchensis; assembly: GCA_010110895.2. Taxonomy (NCBI): domain Eukaryota; kingdom Viridiplantae; phylum Streptophyta; class Pinopsida; order Pinales; family Pinaceae; genus Picea; species Picea sitchensis. Next base: position 15,329 of record SNQJ01S0182627.1, on the reverse strand, counting down.
TCCCCAGAAATACATAGGACTCGAAGACCCACCCTTAATGCTCAAAACCTCATAATTTCATCAATATCCTATATTGGAGGCTAAGGATAGCCTCTAGAAATAATGTGTGGTGATTTGAAGTTTGTTTTTTGGCCTAATATGCTTTAACATTTGTTTGGTCATAAGTCTTGGGTTTCCTTCCCCAACCATGTCCAGGTCCCCATGACCCATTCTAATGCTTAAAACCTCTAAACAACATATATATCCCCACTAAAAGGTCATGGATACCATTGAAAATTAATGTGTGGTGATTCAATGCATTTTTCTATGTGAGGAATACCTAGAGTATTCCTTTAAGGCCCAAATCATGAGTTCCTCAATCATGTTTAGGGTCCCATGACCCATACCTAGTGCTAGAAACCTATGAATCGATCAATATCCTAACTTAAAGTTGAAGGATATGCTAGAGACACTATGTGTTGTTATTTAGGTGTCATTATTAACCCTGTTCTCAAACCCCCCTAATGGCACTCATATGCTCATTATGAGGCCAAATATCCCCATCACATTGACATAGCTAGCTTGAGGCATTATTCATTTCCCTTGATCCCCATAAGCTACTTTTAGGGACTAAGGATTAGGTTTCCTCCCTTTACCAGGGCCCTAATACCATATCTAGTGTTCAAACCCCTAAGGACACTCATATTTACACCAAGAGACAATAAATCCCCTCAAGAGGCCATGTGGTTGTTTATGTCCCAAAGACCCAAAATCATCCTTTAGGGTCTAAAGATCAACATGTTTCCTTATTTCACACTTACATCACAAGGTCTCTACGTAGTGAACCTATGACATATCACATGAAGTCATGGGATATTAAAGAATACCTCTAATTTCACCAAATATTAATAAATTCCTCCCAAAATCCTTTTGTCAAAACCCCCTCCCAATAAATATTTCAAATTAAAAAACACCATTTCTACTAAATACCCATTTTTATATCTGCCAATACCTATAAACCCAACATATCCTACGACCCCCCACAATAACTACAATATATTGACTCCAATTTTTACAATTTTAAACCCCATTAATGAATGAAGTTGGAATCCCTACAAATTTCATTCACTAGTAGTACCTCATAAATGGGTCCCATGCCTGAAGAAATTGTTGAAAGGTTTTTCCTCTCTACTAAGCAAAACCACACATTTTAATAGGAATGAGATTTTTATTCACTCATTTAAAATCGGCTAATTAATTTGCTAAATTGGTTATTTACTTGAATCATATTAATTTGTTGAATTAGTGATTTACTTGAAGCATATTAATTTTCTAAATTGTTCATCTCAAAAATAAATATTAATATACTTATTAAATCAAATAGTTATTTTCATATGTTAAATGACTAATAGAGTACATATATGAAATTTTAACATTGTGGTAAATTTGAACCTTAACACATGTACATTATATTGAAAAGAATAGATAAAACTACTAAATAGATAATCTATCTAATAGAAAGAACAAATTATAGGAAATTCTTGTTGTGAATAAGAAAATCATTGATCTATTCGACCTTCATATCAAGTCTAGGTTCAAAGGCAAAAATAGATGAAAAATCCCAATATCTATTCATTAGAAGCCATATAGGAAGCCATCTCCTCACATTTTCACTTAAAATATAAACAAGCACCTCATTAGGACACCCATATGTGATGCATACCAAATATCTCATTCCTTTAAAATCAAATATTAATTTATCATAATACATTTCTTCCTTTCTCTTAAAATCTTCCATAATAGATGGTGGTATCCTTGCAATATCTGTGAAACCCAATGTGTGGGTCTCAAACTCCGATATAATAATATCAAATTCAGCGACAACATCGAATATGCATGTACCTAGAAGCACTCGTGACCCACAAATGAATAGATGATCGCGCCTATTTGCATGAGCCACATCCTCTAATGACAACATCTCCAACAACAACCCGTTCATATCAACCACATCATCTAATGCATCAGCCACATCATCCACATATGTATCAACCAAATCATCCAACGTATCAGCCACATCATCCACATCGTCTAACACATCAACCACATCCTCAAACGTGTCAGTGACATCCTCGAATGTGTCATCCAAATCCTTCACATCCATATTAGCCACATACTTGAACGTATTAGTCGCATCCTCCACATCCTCCAATATATCAGCCACATCATCCACATCCTCCACATCCTCGAATGTGTCAGCCAAATCCTCCACATCCGTATCAGCCACATCCTCCACATTGTGCCTACCCCAAACACGATAGATATCCACATCCTCTAACAGAAATGACGCGAAAATGGATGTACCATTTTGGATGTTGAAAGATACGATGTTTTGCCTCAAAGAATTTACATCCCTAGCCTTACAGTACAAGAAATCCTCGTGAATAACAATCCTGACCAGTTCCAAAATCCTGGTTTCCCTCAAATTCTGTGGTAGGTATCCTGCAGTACTCCATGACTTCAAACAAGAATCATAGATTTCTATTCTCTCTCTTCATTCCCTGACTCTGCCACTGCTATCACTTTATATGTGTCTCCATTGTGGTCATGGCCTTCCCCTGCCACGAGGGTCATGGCGATAATAGTACTATCGTTTATTCTAGGAAGTTATAACGACGTTCCTGTAAGAGGATTGGAGAAAATCTCGATGCTTACGCTGCCAAAATACATGAGGGTCACCAAGACAATGCCTACGACCGAACTGTGGTTAATTGAATTGTAGAAGTTGTATTTTTCCCTCAAGAAGGCAATGGATAATCTTTTCCAGGTGTTTGACAGGAAGTTGTAAGCTATAAAATTCAATGATGTCAGGTTATCGAACAAAACAAGCCATGGTTTCCTGTTGGGAGGTGTCACATCCCAATGATTAGTGAGAAATTGTGTGGATGAAAAGAGGGAATTCCATTGTTTACACATGCTGGAATATTCCCCTAATATTTCCACTCTCAACAATCCCAATGCACCATCCTTTATATTGTTGGGCAATTGAAACTACCAAGTGGAGCACTCCATTTTTAATGAGAAGAACAAATTTTGATTTTTATATAAATTACTGTCTAGAATGGGTGAAAGCTCCAGAATCAGATTAACTCTCAAATATGAAAACTTTGATTTTTATATAGATTATTGTCTGGAATGGGTTAAAGCTCCAGACTTAGATTAATTCTCAAATCCACAAACTTTGATTTTTATATAGATTACTTTCGAGAATAGGTTAAATCTTTGGATTGGTATTAATTCTTAGGCCTAAAAATTTTGATCTTTATATAATTTACTATTTGGAATGGGTGAAAGCTCAGGAAGGGGATTATTTCTAAGCTCTACAAACAGAGAGGGGATGTAAAATGATATAATAATCTATGGATTATCATTGATGTCATTATATACTTAATATTCGTGCACGTTCTTTCGTTATGAAGATAGTTGACGTTTCATTGATGCAAATATTTATTTATAATTTTTATATTATTATAGTATTTGATAAAATGAGAAGCAAAGAAGATTTTACAGAGAAGATGAAATTGGAAAACAGGAATGAGCAGAGCACAATTAATTAAAGGAAATAGTTGAGCTAAATAATCTTCAACAAATCAAGAAAATAAAGAAAATTATACAGTTGGCTAGGATAGCTGGCAGTGTACAGTCACATATTGTTGAGGTTACAGATATATTTAACACTCCCACTTAAACTCAACAGTTACAAACATCAACACTGATAATGCCCAAGTGTTGTCTCTGAAAATAAAAAATGGATTTTCCTAGTGGCTTTGTAAAAATATATGTGAGTTGATCTCGAGAGACACATAATTGAAGTGCTTTGTCTCCATTATTGACTAGCTCGCATATGAAGTTAAAACAAGAGTCAATATACTTTATTTTCTTGTGAAAGATGTGATTTTTGAATAGAGAAATTATTGAGGTGTTCTCACAGAATATAGGAGTTGACTCCTTTTCTATATGTGACATATCATTCAATATTCTTCTCAACCACACCACTTGACATGCAGCTGAGGTAGAAATGACATACTTTGCCTCTGCAAAAGATATTGATACAATGTGTTGCTTCTTTGATGCCCATGAAATCAGGGTCGTGCTCAGGTGAAAAACATGTCTTGAGGTGCTTTTCCTTTCATCTAGGCTTCCTGCAAAATCATTGTCTGTGTAACTAGAGAGATAATTATCATTAGACTTAGTGTACAATAAGATAAAATTGAGAGTGCCTACAACATATCTCAGAATCCTTTTTTCCATCTTCCAGTAAGAATCTTTGGGGAATTCCATGAACCTAGAAACAAGGTTGGCTACATACATAATATCATGCCTACTTGTTGTAAGATACAACAAACTGCCATCTAAACTTTTGTACAGGGTATAATCCACTGTAGGGCCTTCATATTTCTTGCTCAATTTTGTGTCTAGGGGTATATGAGTTTCTGTTGGATTTCAGTATTCCATGTGGAATATTTTGATGATGTCTGTTGTGTTCAAAACTTTAATTGTCTAAATAAATAGATAATTAATGTGTTCAACATAAATCGTCAAACCCAGGGAAGGTTTGTTATTGCAAGATAATTGTGCACAGTCTATTCTAGATTGATGGAAGAAAACACTAATCAAGTTGTAGTATTGAAAGAAACAAAGTTTTTGAAAACTGAATACTAGAACAAGTCGTTGACATAGCTGGAGTTCTAATCTATTGTTGCAAGATTGGAATCACACTTGCATAATTGAAATGTAGATTGATGAGTGTATTCGAATCCTGGATTATCTGTTTTATTCTAATTTTCTATTTTATTCTTGCAGAAGGGAGTTCTGTGCTAATTGAAGAAAATAAATCTACTTTAATTGTAGGAAGTAAATTCACACTTCTAATTACTTGTTTTTGAAGGAATTTTTTTATCTAGTACAGAAATACAATTCTCCAGCAGTATACAACACTTGACTTCTAATTCTCATGAGACACATTGATGCGCATTCGAAAGGAAGGGACTGAACTGTAATAGCAATTGTATTCTAAGAATGCTAAACAGATTAATCACACAAATCAAAGTAGATAATCTAAAACTCAAAACAAAGGGAAGTCTGTGAGGAAGGTGGGCCCTTTCCTTCTCACTGAATCCACTCAAAAATATGACAGTAGGTTGGAAAAACTCAAGTCTCTTTCTTTATTAAAATCGCCAAAAATGTTCAATTACAAGTTGCTTCACTTTACTTCACAAATCCACGGCTAATCTTCTGTGTCCATGATTACCAAAGCTCTACTATTTAAAGACATAGTCATTTAGTTCAAAACGGACTCAGAACAGCCTTGAGAATCCCATATTCTCAAGTTGTTCGTAAGATATAAGAGATCTTTCATATTCACCAAATATGGATAAAGAATCAGCGTGAGCCAAAACGTGTAACAATAGAGGATCAATCTTCAGGATTCGGCTTTCAGGATCGGTGGCCATCTGTTGCAGCGAGTGTAACAAATTTTAGGATTGGTGTGCATCTACTGCAGTCGGTGTAACAACTTGCAAGATCAGTGGGTGTCTGTTGCAGCAAGTGTGACAGCTTTCAAGAAAGGTGTGCAGTTGTTGTAGTCATGTAACAACATGAAGGACTAGCGCACAACTGTAACAATTGGTGTAACAACAACGATCTTTCTTCAAGTCTTGGTTGTTCTACACATTTTGATCATTAGTTGCACATTTATGGATAAAATATGAGAATTACTACCAATAAAATGTGTTAAGTAAATAATAATATCAAAGCAAGATTAATGAATCATACATTGGGAAAAAGGGTCTTGGCAACAATAAAGTAGGCATTTAGCATAGAAATGATAAGGTTGAAAGGGGAAAAGATATAGTGAAAAAGGGACATTTCTGGGTCCTAACATGCCCCCCAACTGATACTTTGCATGTCCTCATGAAAAACACTTTCAAAAATTACACTGAATCTGAGTTAGGGAGACGATTCCTCCCATGTAAACTGCTAAGACAAATTGCTAAGTACCGGTATCAAAAACTGTGTGTACCCCCAATATATGTTAGCTCAAAAATTTGTCCTTCTTGCCTTGTCTTCAAGAGAAAAATGATTTTAATTGTGTAACAAAGTTTCTTGTGGAGTAGTAAGGTCATATTCTATCTTAACTGAGAGGTTGATTGGTTCTTCAGGCTGACCAGTGACTAGTACTTTTACTACTTTATAGCTTGCCTGAAAATAGATATTACCACATTTAGAGCACATGAGCTCTCTATTTTGGTCCATAAAATCTTTTGTGAGTGATAATATGTCTAAGGCTATCCCCTCTAGATTCTTTTGACAAGCAACCAGTAATTCATCCTTTAAGGAATACAACTTTGCTTTGAGGCTATCATTTTCCTTTAATAGTTCAGTAATCCTGGAATTTTCTGTGTCCTTGATCTTATTATCTATTTGAGAAAAACTTTGATCAAGTGGCACATCCTCGCTAGTTTGTGTAACTGGTTCTTGTGTGGAAGATACACCCAGAACTTGTTCCTGTGGAACAATTGATTCTGGCCTGACTAATTCTTATGGTATAGTATTTGCCTGGGTAGTTGGTTCTTATGTAACAACTAAGTTGGGGATGGTTGTATCTTTTTGAATAGTATCTTCCTGGGTAGCTGGTTCTTGTGTAACAACCATGTCATTTGAGGGGACTGGTTCTTGGGTTGCAATCTCTCTAGAAATGGAGGGTAATGGATGAAGAATAGGTATTTCTTATTCCATATCCTTCCATCCAACTTCTGCTTCAATAGACCTTGCTGACCAAGTTCTCGTCCTAGGTAAAGTAGAGACAAAAACATGGTATTTATTTTTCATTGGCCTCGGAGAAGGAGGGCATTCTTCAACAATCTCACAAGGAGAAGGAGGGTGTTCTTCAACAACCATACAAGGAGGAAATTCTAGAATGTTGGGGTCAGGTATAATCTGTACTTCATCACTCATTGAGTGATGCACAGAATGATCAAGTGAAGCCGATGATTCTGTTGTAACTCATGTACATTCCTCTGTAATGATAAAATGGTAGCCTAAAATTCCTTGCACAAGGTGAAACCTGGAATACAGACCTCCACAAATTCTAGTAGGGTCTGAGTATGATCAAAATTAGGACACTCTGTGGAAGCATCTGGTACAACCCTATTGATGCCTCTCTTAGATTTTCTTGTAGGCTGACATTTTCTTTTCTAAGACGATTCAATAGTAGTGACAGTAGGGGTCTGAACTACTGGTGCCATAGGAGAAGGAGTTGAGGTACTTGCAGTTATAGTGGATGCTGGAACTGCTATTACAACAACAAGAGGGTTTCTTCTATCGATTCTCCTATGAGATTCTCGTCTAGATTGACGTTTGGTGTTCTGAATTGACTCACTGGCGGATACAGTAGGTGCTGGAACTATTGTTACATAAAAAGGAGGGTTTTCAGTTGTTGTTGGTGCCACAAGAGAAGGAGTCGAAGTACTTGCAGTTATAGTGGATGCTGGAACTGTTGTTACAGTTGATCTCTCTGAACTAGTTCTTGTCCTGGGTAGTGTAAATACAGAAGGAAGGGTTTTCCTTTTCTTAGATTTAGGGATCAGAGGGAGTTTGTGAACAAATGTTTTTGCAGCGGAGGGTTGAGGCTCATGACTTGGTCCAGGGATTGCGTTTTCAACTGCTTGCTCGACTACAATTGGAGGCATAAGGTTCAACTCTTCTGGTTCAATTATTTTCTGGTTGCTTCTGGTTTTGCGCGTGGTTTTTGGTGTGGATTTATGGGCAGTTACAGTCAGGGATTTGACTACTGGTGCAGCCGAGGCCAAAGAATCATGACTTGGACTGGGAATTGGGCTTCGTTATTTAGGTTTGGTCATAACGATAGGTGCAGGATTTGTCTGTTCTTCTACTTCAGGTAATGGGGCATTAGGAATTCCCATTCCATTATGAATCAACAATCCTATTAGTTTATGATTGGAAAGACAATTCATGGGGTGCTTGGATTTCTTGACAAAGTGAGCCATATTATGCGGGGAATGAATAAGTTAGTAAGGGATGTTGATTAGCTTTTGATGTCTCAAATGTGATAGTAGAACAAAATAAAAAAAATAAATAACTTCACATCTCCCTTCGCATGTAATGTACCTTTTTACGAATTTTGATACCTTCCCTCATGGCTCTGGTAAGGGACTGACATCTTCACCTCGGCCTTTGGTCTGTACTCTCTCATTTCCCATGAGAAAAACCTTTTGTGCATCGGGAGGATGTGCTTTCCTATTAAACCATTTTTCCCCTAAGGTCAACAACCTTGTCACAACAACTATTCTCTCTTATATCACTGGAATATGCACGGCATGCACCATTGAATAGCCATCTGCGAGATTCTGACTGAACTCTAAGAATTTTGCTTCACTAAACCCCTGCAGCTTCTTAAAATAAGAAATTCAACAAGCCTGCAGAAATATTTGATAAACATCCGGGTGAAACAACAATGCATTCAGATTTTTTGGTTCATATCTCACGGGCATTCCTCCCATGATGTTGTGTTTGTATTCGACAGTGAATTAGGAGGAGAAACTGACACCTAAACTAGAGAAAGATAAAATTTGAACGTGGATTTTCATGAAGAACGTGGTTTCGCAGCGAAAGTAAGCATGGTTTAAAGGTGGTGGAGGTGAAATATAAAAAGGAATTTTTCTGTTAGGTCAACGTGGATTTTTCATTCCCCCCCAACTAATCTGATTGGTTCACAGTTTAATGAATTTAGGACCACTGACAGATAGGCATCAAAGAATGCTTTCATATCCATATCACTTAAACACGCAAGAATAGTAGCGTACCTCATAAATTACCTCTCGAACTTATCTATCGGAGTAACTGCACTATCCAACCACCATTTGATCTACATGGAATAGCTGTAATAATGAGAGATGGCTCTGGAACGTGAGAAATGATGATATGACAAGTGGAGCATAAGTGAAGTCCTTTCTGTGGTTGAACAGTTGGAAAGTTGTGGATGTGGAGTTAAGTAATGATGAAGCATCTCTTGTGGGGACAGAGAGAGCATAAAGTATTTTTTGAAAAATGGCGAAAATCTTGACAAAACAACAATGTTGTTGTATGTAGAAATGGCAGAAATGCTAAAGAAGGTGGGTGAAGCAGCATAGAAAATAGCCAAAAGGAATTATAGAAGTAGGTGTATCAACAAATATTTTGGACGAAATGGTGGAATTAGGTGTAGCAGTATGTAAATCGACCAATCTGTCATAAAAGATTGTAACAACATGAAAGGAAAAAGAGTCGGGAAAATGGTGTAACAGCATGGAAATCAGTCATGCAGTCGGAAAATGGTGTAAAGGCATATGGTCATGTGGTTGGAAAATAGTGTAACGACACATGGTCATGTGGTCGGAAAATAGCGTAACGACACATGGTGTAACAACATGGAATGTGGTCAGAAAATAGTGTAACGTCACATGGTGTAACAACATGTAACCTCTCTGAACCCAGAATCACTTAGTTTTTAGGAAGCTTTTAAACTTCCATAAACTAATCCTTTTGCTTCTTCTACTATAATCTACCTTGTTTTTCTTTAATTTATCTACACACAAGTAAGTGACCGATACCTTTCTAGGTTGAATTTATTAACAAAGAATAAATTTTTTGAAAAAGAGAATAGGAAAATTCAATTTCGCTGAGTTTATTTATATAGAATGTTATTATTGAAAAAGAGAAAAATTCTAAGGTATAGAAGGGAAAGGAGCAAGCTCCTTTTCCTTCAAAAATTGATAACCTGTATCGGTTGTACATCTGGATGTAAATTCTGTTTTGGAAAGTGGATGCCGATACAGGTGAAAGCGATGACCATTTGCATGCAAATGTATATTGGATCCATCAATAGTGATCAATCTAACTGTCCCATTTGGAAAAAAAGTTTCTACCTCATAAGGTCCTAGCCATCATGTACACATCTTTCCCTGAAATTCTTTAAAGTGTGAATCATACATTAGGGCCCAATATCCATTTTTGAATAACTTCTCCTTGATAACTCGGTCATGCCACTTTGTTCTTTGCTATTGAATCACTCTGGTTTGGTGAATAGTGTCCAAACACTTTTCATCCAACTCATTTAGATATTTCAGTCAGGACTTTTGTGCCATAGTCAAGTCTAGAATGACTTGTGAGGCAGTTCTTAGGGTCTTGATCTCGAATTCAATGGGAAAACCATGGCTCTTTCCATATACCAGTTCATAAGAATAAAAACCAGTTGTGTTCCTTCAAGTTGTTCGATAAGCCCATAGAGCTTCATGCAATCTGTCAGACCAATCCCTACGATGTTCCCTCACTGTCTTTGTAAGAATAGCTTCTATGAATTTGTTTGTACTTTCCACCTATCCATTACCTTGGGGATGGTATGGAGAAGTTGTTCTATGCAGAACATGATATTTATTGAGGAGGGATTCAAACTTATGTGATGTGAAATGTGGTCCCCCATCAGTTACTAGTTCTCTGGGAACTCCAAACCTAACAAAGATATCCTCAAAAAAAAATTCTAAGACAACTTATTTTGAGGCCCTTATGAGTGTTTTTCCCTCAACCCACTTGGTCATGTAATCTGTGCAGACCAATATATATGCTTTCTAATTAGAAGGTGGGTTAATAGGCCCTACAAAATCTATGGCCCATCTCTCAAAAATTTCTAACACTACTTGAGGTTGGAGAGGCATCTCGTCCCTATTATTTGGCTGACCCATGCATTGGCAACTGTCACAAGCTTGGACATATCTCTTTGCATCTTGAAATATCGTGGGCCAAAAATAGCCCATCCTCAAAATTTTATGCCCATTCCTTTTATCAGCAAAATGACCTCCACAGGGGCCATCATGGAAAGATTTAAGTAGATCATAAAATTCATCATCCCTCACAAATCTTCTAATTTCTTGATCCATTCCTACATAGAAAAGATACCCCCCTATCCAACTATACCGAGCACTCTTCTGAATAATCTTCCTTCTTTCTCAGGGAGATAGATGTCGAGGTAACTTCCCTACAACCAAATAATTAGCAATGTTTGCATACCAAGGTGAATGAGCAGATACTGCAAACAAATTTTCATCTGGAAAGGAATCGTTTACAGGTGAATCATCATCATTTATATGCAATCTTGAGAGAAAATTAGCAACCACATTTTCTTTTCCTGGTCTATCTACTATAGTGATGTCAAATTCTTGGATCAATAACAACCATCTTGTTACTCGAGAATTAGTGATATTTTTATTCATCAAATATTTAATTGTTGTATGATCAGTGTGAATAAAAGTAGGATAACCAGTGATATAATGCCTGAATTTATTGAGCGCATAAACTACTTCCAAGAATTCTCTTTTAGTAATTGTATAATTTAACTTCGTAGGAGCCATGTTTTTTCTGATACAGTAGATAGCATAGGGATCCTTATACTTGTGTTTCCCTAGCACTGCACCAATTGCAGTGTCTGAGGCATCTGAAGAGATATGAAAAGGAAGAGCCCAATTGGGCCCTCTTAAAATGGGAGCTGTGGACAATTTTTGTTTCAGATCTGCAAAAGACAATTCACAATTGTCAGTCCAACGAAAGTCAACATCTTTTGTTAATAGGAAAAATAATGGAGAGGCAAGTTTGGAAAAATTATTAATGAATCTCCCGTAATATCCATCATTCCCTAAAAAACTTCTTACCTCTTTCTGAGTTGATGGGGTTGGAATGTCCAGAATTACCTGGATTTTGGCTGGATCTACCTGAATTCCTGCATAAGAAATGAAGTGTCCCAGCACCATGCCTTCGCTCATCATCATATGACATTTTTCCGTGCTTAGAGAAAGATGAGACTGTATACATATTTTAAGCACTTTTTCAAAATTAGACAAAGCTTCATCGAAATTAGTAACATAAGGTGTAAAATCATCCATGAGTATTTCCATACAGTCATTTACCATATCAGAGAAAATACCAATTACAACTCTCTGGAAAGTGGTTGGTGCATTAAACAAGCCAAATGGGAGAACTTTGTAGGAAAGTGTACCCCAAGGGCTGGTAAAGGTGGTCTTATCTTGGTCCTGTGGAGCAATTTTTATCTGGTTATAGCCACTAAATCCATCTAGGAAAGAGAAAACAAAATATCCAGATAGGTTGTCTAGAACATGATCAATAAATGGCAGAAGGAAATGATCCTTTTGTGTGGCCTTATTCATGGCTCTATAGTCCACACACACTCTCCACTTACAATTGTTTTTAGGTATGATAACCAACAATGAAACCCACTCACTGTCTGATATAGGGTATATGAATCCAACATTTAGAAGTGTCTGGAGTTCTTCCTTAACGATCTCTTTAAGATTAGGGTTCATCCTCATTTGGGGTTGGAAAATGTGTTGACATTCTTCCTTGATGTATATATGGTGGGTGCATAGGTCAGAGGAAATCCCTTTCATATCCATGTAATCCAAGGAAAATTATTTCGTATGGTCAAGTAATAACTTCATCAAGCGGTGAGTTTCAGCAGAAGATCAATCAGGATTGATGTTCAGGGTCTTTCCAGGTTCGATTTCTACAACGATGCTCTTAGAAATGACTTTAGGAAATAATCCAGCTATTTCAGTAATGGTTGTTTCAACGTTTTTTGTTACAACATTTTCTATTACAATGCTTGTTTTTACAGTGTTTGTTATTACAGTGTTTGTTGTTACAGCTGAATTAACTTGATTTATAGCAGTTTCAGAGAAAAATTCTAGTCTTATTCTTTCCTAGGGAATAAGGTCGAAGATTATGCTTAATTAGTGGTGCGTTTTATGTGTAAAAGTAGAGGAGTCACTGATAAAGCTATTGATTATCTCATCCTCTATCTCATCTTTGAAACTCAGGGCTTTTCCTATGGTTGACACAGGTAGAGAGCTTTCATCCTCAATGTCCATCCAGATAGAATTTTCGGGTTCCACACTGGGCGTAGCATGAGGATAAAGGGTAAGTTTCTTGGTATCATAACCATCTAAGATGGTCATTGAACCAAATCTAAAACCAATGAAAGCATCAACTGTAGCTAACCAAGGTCTTCCTAGAATTAGAGGGTGGCCCCCTAGACGGGTTTTGGGTTGCAATACGACAAAGTTGGCAGGATACTCTCGTGAATCAACTGAAATAACTAGACCATTGATTACTCCTAGTTTGATAGTAGAACGATCAACTAATTTTAAGACAGTAGGATTTGGTTGGACTTGTGTTCTGAGTTGCAGTAATTGTGTCGTCTCTATTGGAATAATGTTAATTGCTTCCCCTAAATCAACTAACACATGGGAAATGAATGGCTGTCCAATCTTGACAGTGACTATAGGGTTTCCTGGGTATCCATATTTAATAGGTGGGGTTTTCCCTAACATCAGTTTAGACAACTCTCCCACTATGTGTACTGTGAGGGGGTCCCTAGGTTTCTTTCTAGGCCTTTTGATTGATCTGAAATCGGATCCAAAAGCCTGATAGGGCTTGAAAAATGCTCAAAAATGAAAGTGCTTGGAATTCGAAAAAACCAACACCATTGCGTCTGTCTCGTCTTCTTGATTCCGGCAGTATATTTACTTTGTCAAACGGGCTCCATATGCGAAAGTTATCGCATTCTGATCGGAAGCCCAAACAGGTAAAAAGTCAAAGGTCAACTAGTCAAAAAGTCAATGTTGATGACATCAGCATGCTGACTATGCAGGAGATGACGTGGCACTCTCTGGCTGATGTGGATTGGGCAGGTTCGCTGACAAGGCAGACATGTGGCAGGCAACTGGACCATTCAATAGCTGACAAGTGGCATTAATTCGTCAAATGGGGAGATACCACGTGTCCCAGTCATGGGCAGCCACGTGGCACCCAGTCATCAGTTGAAGTGGCATGTTTCAAATTTTTTTTTGGGGTCCATGGGATTTGAACCCATGACCACCACCAAGCCCAACACCTTAAGAAATGGTCATTTACCAATGTGCCACATTAATGTTATGTTATAAAACCCATATTATAAAGCATATAGCATGGTATTATGGCACATAAAGGAGGGGGCTGGGGGCTAAGCCCCAACTCGTGGTCGTGTAAAGATAACACGTGACCGTATGGTTTGGGTTATGGGCCAGCGCTCAGCCTTTTAGGCTAGCGCTTGGCCACATCATGGCCCATATGACCTTAAATTAGGGGGCGCGCGCCTAGGGAGAAGGGGCTAGGCCTGATTTTTAACTATAAAGCGGTTTTATAACTGATTTTTGGGTTTTAACTATTGTTAAGCCTATTTTTAATGTATTTTCTCCATTCTTGGGAGTTATTGGGCAGTTTTGGAGCCTACATTCTTGGAGGAAGTTGGAGATGAGTAACCAACTTTCCATCTATATAACCCAAGCCTGTTTGAGGCCATAGGAGGGCATTCAGAGTAGAATTATGCTGAAGAGAAGCCAAGCCAAATCCATTTTGAGGCAGAGAATCTTTTGAGGAGGAGACACTGTCGGATCATTTCTGGGAGCTCCGGACGTCTGTTTTGCATGCCGTTTTCTTTGCTGGGTTCTTGAGATCTGGATGAACATGACCAAATCAGTCTTGTAGCCATTTGACATTGCAGCGATGTACTTTTGAGCATTTGAACAGAAATAAAGAAGCCTCTCCCACAGAGAAAAAGGCCCGGAGATGTAGGCAAAGTTGTGCCAAACTCCGTTATCAATATGCGTGTTATGGTTTGCTGTCTTTTATTGCATTTTAGATCTGCACATATGCATATGGCTATTATAATTCCTCTTCTTTCCTCATTATTTCACTAAGTTTCTCAAATGGTTAATTAACGCATGCAAAATTAAAACTCAACCATAAGTCATTAAAAGATCCTACGGATCAAGTGGTATCAGAGCTAGTTGACATTTGGATTTGAGTTTTGCATGTTAACCAGGGAAAATATACAGCGTGGTGAAGGCGATCTTGTTGCATAGAATCCATTAATTGGATTGAGAAAAAGAACTTCTCACAGCGAGAAGACGGCATCGGAAGAAGGGATTTCTCAAAATGAGAAAGAGTTCCAGAAAACATTCCTTGCTATGTCGGAGATGGTGAAAGTCTTGTATGAAGATTACCTGGAACGGAAGCGACCAGTTTTGGGTGATTTTTCAAAATGCAAAAGTGAAGAGGAAGAGGACCATCCTCAGATTCCTCCTTCACCTCCATCAACACCTCCTTCTTCTCCTTCTTCTTCAAGTTCAAGTTCTAAATCTAGTGGAAAGAAAAATGTTTATAAGAATAAACATGAAATGCCATTG
>SNQJ01S0182626.1:0-19108 GCA_010110895.2 Picea sitchensis | reverse complement strand
GAGAGAGAGAGAGAGAGAGAGAGAGAGAGAGCTGGTATCATTGTTATTGTATGCAACCCTTTATAATGACTCAAATAATAATCAAGTATATTAAAATTCTAGAAAATGCCACCAATTGAAATATTTCCAAACCAGATGATTACAACAAACCCATAATGAATATCCTTGGTGCAACCTTGGAAGTCGTCACTATACACTTCCTAGCATGCATATCTGTATCACTCCAAGACCTAATTGCAGAGTTTCTGTATTGCACTACCCAAATGCCAAGTGAAGGTATTGGTAATGAATCTGTTGGGTATGTGTTATATTTTTTGCACGAGTAGTAGTGTCACATATTTAGGTGGTTTTTCGATACATGGTTTCTTTGGCGATGGTTTTCTATTTCCGATTAAGGAATTAGGGTTGTTGACTAATCCAAGTCATTGGGTTAGGGTTTTGGATGCTGTTGGATCCTATATGTATATTGTATTGTAAACAATGTATCACTATGAATGAATATAGAATATGTTGGTTTTCCTGGTTTGGGTTTCTAGGGGAAAAATCTCTGTGTAATGTTTGTATTTTCCATTGTATCTTTTCTGTTCTTTTACTGAAAATCGGTTTGCAATAAATAATGTACAAGGTTAAAATATACAGACTCCTGGCGAATATTGACATATACCAGTGAAAATCCCAAGACCTTCAATATATTTACATCTACTCTTTCATTTGCGGTCTTCAGAAAAAAAGATGTAGTGACTATGTGCATGTTCCAATGCTATCCTCAAATGGGGCGATTTCTTGTCATTTCCAGTCTATGGATATGATATTTGTCTCATTATATAAAAACGAATAGACCCAGTAACAATGAAGTTGAGAAAACATCATTAACAACTGCACATATTTTCAAGAGGTGTCCAACAATATGAAATGTAATTAAAATGCATATTTATGCAATAACAGGTAATGGAGTACATATTATAGGTGTAGTTGTTGTGTAGATGAACAATAATGAAGGGCATTCCCACATGTTTCCAAGCCAGTTCTTGAAAGTTTTTCTAAGTCCATTTCGATTATCTCGGGTATGAGCAAACATATTAAAAGGATGATTACCCATGCAACAACAATAGTCTCTAGGGTTAGGTTTTGAGCTTTAATTTTGAAGTGTGCACCCAAAAGATCTAAGCGGCTAGGGCCTTTCTTAAGAAATGATTTTTCATGCTTTCAGGCCTCAAAAATATTTATCTTTAACCTCGTTGTGGGTTCCCAAAATATCTAAGGGTTCAATAAGAATATCTTTGATCAAAGGTTAATAACATCTTTAGGCTGAGACATGCAAGTAATTTAATGTCACTTCGGTGTCCAAAAGGTCCCATCCAGAGTCTTTGCAAAATGTACCACAAACTCACTAAATAATACTATAATTATTTTGCAAAATGATATGTTAATTTATATCTTCATAGCCCCATCATATATTATGTATAATTTGCAATCCACATATCAATACTATATATTAATAATGTATATAATTTATAATTATATTTATAATACCATATTTACATATAAATACTATATATACTATATATAAGCCATATCTATTTTATAATTATATGTATATTTATACTATTTACACGTTATATATATAATGTATTATCAATACCTATATGTATATGTACATTATCAATACTTATATGTCTATTAATTACACACACACACACACACACACACACACACACACACAAGTTTATTATCAACAATATCTTAGTTAGCAGAAGATTTCAAACAGTATGCAGAGATCGAAAGCGCAAGCTTGGGAAGAGGAGAAAACAGGAGGATCAAACAATATGAAGATCAAAGCTCAGAAGGAAAAGGGCATTGCACAATATATTAGAAGAAGAAAACAATATGAAGAAATTCGTGATTATTCTTGATCACGATAGGATCAACAATGTTCCTATGATAAAATATTAGGAGGGTTAGCAAATGCATGAAGATCAAATCTTAGAAGAAATGGCGTAATGAATTTTAGAAGAAATGTTGGACGACCAGTCAAACAATATACAATGACTGATGTCAAACAGAGATTAAAGATCAGGAGAGTTAATGAATGAATATCAAAAGCTCATAAGAGATGGCATGATACAACTTAGATCAAATCAAGACCATTGGATCTGCAAGTTAGATCAACGCTAGGGATGAATTGCGGGGAGCGAAAGAAGAATTAAACTACTCGTCAGTTACAATCCGGCAATATTTATAGATCGTCATATCTCTTAGCTTCAAAGATCTACGATTGCGGTTGATCAAAAAAACAATGAGTTTAAGTCATATTAAGTCGTGACCGTCAGATGTGCAATCACTAGATCAATGACAGGGGTGAATTGCAGAGATCAAAAGGAGAATTAAATATCACTCTTGTTCCAATCCCGCAATTATTCAGGACCGTCCGATCTTATAGCTTCGAAGATCAATGATTGTGGTTGACTGACCAACAACGCACAAATTCCAATTGTGGAGTTTGGGTGACGAGTTAATATCACTCACAAGTTGTGGTTCTGCAATCATCCGTGATCATGGATATTCTTCGAGTGTATTCACGACTGTCACATCACTTTAAAGTGGAAGGATAGGTTAAGCGAGGTAAAAATGCTGAGAGTTTGATTATTCGAATACCCGCCAGCTGTTGGATCAAACCTGAATTCTCGTTAGCTGTCGGATCATTTCAAAATGGAAGGATAGGATAAGCGGGGCTAAAAGGTTGAGATTTTAATTAGTTGAATACCCATCAGCCGTCGGATCAAACCTGATTCCCGTCAGTCATTGGATCGTGTTAAAGTGGAAGGATAGGATAAGCTATAAGAGCTGCATCATAGAAATATCGAGCCATCAATCTAAGATGGTGATCAATGAACAACATTTGTTTTAGGTATAAATATGCAAGGAGGTTACGCTCCGTAAGTTTGAGATTTGAAAAACCCGAAGCCTATAAATATGAAATAAATAAGGAGCATCAGATCTGGAGGATATACGATGACCATTGGATCAGGGTTGTTGCTCAACAGACTATGTCAACAAGAACATGTGGCAGACCACGTTAGAAGACCACGTCAACAGATCACATCTTCAAGGACATGTGGTAGACCATGTCAGTAGACCACGTTGGAAAATACACATGGCATAATCAGATGATGACAAGCGTCAAGAGGAAATTGGATCATGCCATGTCAACAAGTGACGTAAGAAAGTTACATCACTATGAGAGAATTACTTCAGGAGTTTTACCACCAAGAAATGTCAAAAGTCTCAAAGTATCGAAGGATGAAGTTTCAAAGTTACTCTCAGCCATCAACTTGAGATACCCTTCTGATACTCTCCTGACCGTTAGATCAAGGATATAAACATGTGTCACATCGGGACATCTACATTGACATCAGAAAGAAACTGTGATAGAACACGTCAGTAGTCTACGTCAGGAAGGACACATGGCACAGTCAGAGAATGACAAGTGTCAAGTTGAATTAGCATTTCAGGTACATACGAATCATGAATATGAGTGACACGTGGAAGCTACTCAGCTCATGACACGTCATCAAGTGGTGTAAGAAAGTTATGTCACTAAGCGAGTTTTTCTTCGGGATTTTTACCACCAACACTTGCCCAAAGTCCCAAAGTCCTGAATGTCGAAGTCCCAAAGTGGACACGAGATGTCCGATCTAAAGATCACTTCGAGAGAATTCTCATCCGTCGATCTACTACAGTGGAAGGATAGTGTAAGTGGAAGCATTAACCGATAGCAAGCGATCTCCACCATTTATGACTTACTCAGCAGGTGACCACTCTGAAGGAAAGAAGGGGTTGAGATTTGAAATCTTCGAACTTCGGAGACCCGAAGGAGATCTCGACCGTTAATTTGAGAGGGACACGTGTCAGTGGTTTGTCAGCTCCAGAATATTGACATATGGAGTAAAGAAGGGGTTGAGACTCAAAATCTTCGAAGTTCGAAGATCCAAAGGAGATCTCGACAGTCGATCTATTGTTCGGTTGCATACTCAAATGTTGATCAAAACACAGTGGAAGGATAGCATAAGTATAATAGATGAATTCGTGGAGTAAATGGTGTCCATCCATATCATTGCTTGATTAAGTCCTGACTGTTGGATTAAGAAATGAATTATAGGTCCAAGGATTGAATTTGACCATTGATCTGGTTCCGCGAAGTAAATGTGAACTTTTCGATCTATTCGACGAAATCCGCTTCGGGAGATTTGAAATTTTGTAAGTCCCGAAGACCCGAAGGGAAAAGTGTCGAAGTTATGACAATCATCCATTTCAGGATATTGAATCATGACCATTGAATTGATAAGTGATCAAGTGCTCGTCTCGCCTAACGCCTGATTAACGCCATTGGTCATATGGTAAAGAGATTTAAAAAGATAGAATGGAATGCATCGCTTATTTGATAAGCCTATGGTTCTATGCCTATGATCATATGAACACGGTTTGAAGGAAGCGCCCATTTCTGTTATCACAGAGATGAAGGAAATCGATCCATCTTGTGATCGATTTATGAAAGAAAAGGGGATGCTAGGTTTAACGATGAAGACCTGAAACGATGATCTCTGGTGGTCCCAAAGTTGTTAATGAACAAGTTGGTTATTGCATAGGTTGACTCAATAACTTAAACAAGTTTTGAGCATAAGCAAGTATAAATAAAACCATGATTGGTTCACTTGATAGTGCTTTGTGTAAGGAGTATACGGGCTTGTGAAAAGATAGGCTCGCTATGAAAGATCGACCTGGGGGAAAAATGAAGGGGATACGAACCTGAGGTCTGTGCGAATATCAGAAAGAAGAAGAAGTGGAATAAGCTGTGGATATTAGAGGAAAGACGAAGTGAATAAGGCGCGGATATCAGAGGAAAGATAAAGCAAAGAAGACGCGAATTTCAGATAGAGGATGAAGTGTCGTGATGAGCATTGATTGTATACCTCTAATCATGAAACAAAATTGATTCATTAATGAATCACTACTACTAGAGTTGGTTGAACTCTAGTTGGATAGATTATGTTCTATCAACAAGTTGGGTCTTGCTTGAGAGTTGGTGATCCTTACTTCAGTTGGTGCTTAAAAAAATTAGTTGGTGCTGGGAAAATCCTTATTATTACATTCACATATATTCATATAAATTATATACAAACATCTGGTATATTCTATGTCCATTGTGATTATGATTTGATTGTTCTTAATCTGTTCAAATATGTTTTATCTGGTAACTTGTGAGAAGAAGAAAAGTTAGAAAATTCCACACACTAATTCACCCACTCCCTCTTAGTGTGGGCAGTGTGTTCATCAATTGGTATCAGAGGGGGTTCCTTCAGTACAATTTAACCACTAGAAGGTAGATCATGAATAAATGGGTGGACAGATGGCTCTCTCCGCAATTGAAGCTCCCTTATTTGATGGAATAGATTATTCCTCATGGAGAGAAAATATGAAACACTATTTGAAGTCAAAAGGATCTGAATTTTGGAATTCAGTAGTAGGAAATCCCTAGGATTTAACTACATCAAATAATCTATCCAATATTACAGTCCAAAGAAGAGAAAGGAAGAACAATGAAGTAGCATTGAATATTCTTCTCAATGTATTATCAGATATAGTCAAGGTAAGCATAGGACTATGCACATCCACAAAGGACTTATGGCTGAAGTTAGAAAAGATGTATCAAATCAAAAGTGAAGACACATAAGACATTCCTATCAAGGATGAAGATGAAGACTCGACATCAATAAAGGTAAGGACTCTCCACAATATTTCGATTGCAATAACATTGATATTGAATCCTCCCCTGCAAATAAATAAGAAGACTCAGACACAATAACAAAATGTTTTGTTAGCATTTATCCCATGGAAGAAGTAGAATAAGAACTATCAAAGGCTAAACAAAAGGTTGATTGGAGTCTCCGTGAATACCTCTATGACCATAATGAATAAGACTATAGCTATCTTCATGACTACACTAAAGAATTTCTTGAAAAGAGTCAAAAACATGTCTTGGAAATAAAGGAAATGCTCAAGGACAATGAAAAGATAATATATGAGCAGGACAATCAGTTAGAAGAGAAAGAAGAGGAGATCGAGAAGATGAAGAAAGAAATTAGTCAAGTAAAAGAAAAGGAGAAGGAAGATGATGAGCTTAGCAATCATAAGCATATCCTGGAAACAAAAGAAAAGCTCAAAGAAAATGAAGAAATCATATCTGAGCAAAATATTCAGTTAGAAAACAAAGAAGAAGAGATCAAAAGATTGAAAACAAAAGTTACTAATATAACAAAAGAAAAGGAAGAGGAGACCGAGAGACTGAAAAATGAAATAAGTCAAGCAAAGGAAGAGGAGATCGAGAGACTGAAAAATGAAATCAGTCAAGAAAAAGAAGAAAATAAAGAAGATGATGAACCAAGAAAAAACCTTGCAGATCTAAAAGAACTAAGGGAAAGATATGTCAATCTTAAAATCCAACTTGAAGAATCCAAAAGGAGAGAGGAGGTAGTAAGGAACTAGTTGGACAAAAAGGAAGAATCATGTCATGAGATGGAAGCAGAAGTTGTGATTCTTAGAAATAAAGTTGATAAGTCAAACACCCAAATCAAGTTCTTGAATAACTCCATGACCCTGGATGAGATATTGGATAGTCAGAGATCACCAAAAGACAAATCCGGTCTTGGATACAAAAAGGAAGAAATTGGTATTACTAAGAAACTTGATGCAGGTCCTTCATTTGTAAAAGGTGAAAACATGTCTGACACAAGTCCTTCATTTGTAAGGAATGAATATAGGTCTGACACAACTCCTTCATTTGTAAAGGATGAAGACAGGTCTGACACAACTCCTTCATTTGCAAAAAGTGAAAGCAAATATGACTCAGGTTCTTCACGCTCAAGAAACAAAAGCAACACTACAAAATTTAGAAGATCAGATCAAGGAAGACATCCAGAAGCTACTCATACACCTCAAAGAAAGATTAGAAGAGAGACACCTTCATGGATGAATCAAATAAGGCATGAGAGTGTTTTTAATGGTTATTGTTTTTCTTGTAATGAATATGGTCATAAAGCCTTGGATTGTAGGCATCATGGAAGAAAACAAGTTGGTAGGTTCAACAATAGTATAAGATGTTGGAATTGCAATCATGTTGGACATATTGTTGCACATTGTTACACTATGAGATTCTATAGTTGTGGTGGATATGACCACAAAGCCTATAACTATTGGAACTCAAGAAAACATTCAATGAGAAATGCTTCATACAATATGACAAAAGGATTAAATGGAACATGGAAGAAAAATGAAGTTGCAGTAATAGAATATCAGAGAACAAAGTTAAAGAAACCAAGACACTCACATATGTGGATAGCAAAGACTGAACAAGTGAACATGAGTGAAGTTAATTGCTACAAAAAGAATTGCAGTCATGTGACAAGCATAGTATAAAGTTGTCTCAGACAACTTTAGAGAAATGTATAGTAAAGAAGAATATCGGATAAAGACGGATACATCTAGTTAGAGACCGATGAGAATCAATGGGTAGATCCAAGAGTTGTTTGAATAATATGAGCTACAATTGTGCAGTGTTCCAGTAGGACAGTGACATCCACAGAAACACCATTTTGATGTACAAAACGAGGTACATGACATCCTATAGAGATAACAAGAGGAGAAACTCCGTCAAAAAAACATACCCTTTTAGAAACAAAGGGGGAGAATAGTCAGTAAAAACTCAAAGGAATTTTTGGTTAGTAAATACAAAAGTAATTATATTATTTTTTGAAAAGACTTGATCACTACAAAAATTGGTATCAAGAGGACTACTCATTTGAAACACAAAAATCCCAATCGATTGAGATAAGAATTTAGTAAATTAACAGGGGAAGAAACCTTGTTAGGAAGAGCTACCTTTTTTAGAAACAAAGGGGGAGAGTAAGTCAGAAGAAGAGAGAGATCATATTGACAGGGGGAGTCATTCAATTATGGTAGGAAGAACATGATTCCAGGGCAAGTTACCCAAGTTCATATTCTGGTCAGTAACATACAGATATTTACCACGGGAGGGAAAACCCTTTGCCATTGATGTCAAAGGGGGACAAAAAACTTGATACGAAGAAACTTCATAAGAGGAAAGAATCATCACAAAGGGAGTTTTGTATATGAAGTTAGTGTGTTTCCCTCAATGACAAAGGGAGAGATTATTGGACATATTTTCATTGATGTCAATAGTTGATGTGATGATCTGTTGTTAATGATGAACTACCAGAGATGAGATTGTCATTGATGTCAAAAGTATATTAGTTAGCAGAAGATGTCAAACAGTATGTAGAGATCGAAAGCGCAAGCTTAAGAGGAGGAGGGAACAAGAGGAGCGAACAGTATGCAGATCAAATCTCAGAAGGAAAAGCACATTGCACAGTATATCAGAAGAAGCAAACAATATGAAGAAATTAATGATTGTTGTTGATCATGATAGTATCAACAATGTTCTTAGGATAAAAGCTCAGGAGGGTTACCAAACGCATGAAGATCAAAGCTCAGAATAAATGGTGCAATGAATTTCAGAAGAAACGTTGGACGACCAGTCAAACAATATACAATGACTGATGTCAAATAGAGATTAAAGATTAGGAGAGTTAACGAATGAAGATCAAAAGTTCAGAAGAGATGGCGCGATTAAACTCAGATCAAATCAAGACCATTGGATCTACAATCCAGATCAACAGTGGGGATGAATTGCAGGGAGTGAAAGCAGAATTAAACTACTCGCCAGTTACAATCCCGCAATATGTCTAGATCGTTACATATCATAGCTTCAAATATCTACAACTGCGGTTGATCCAACAAACAATGAGTTTAAGTCAGATTAAGTCATGACCGTCGGATGCGCAATCTCCAGATCAACGATAGGGGTGAATTGCAGAGCTCAAAAGGAGAATTAAATATCATGCTTTTCCCAATCCCACAATTAGTCAGGACCATCCAATCTTATAGCTTCGAAGATCGACGATTATGGTTGACTCACCAACAATGCCCAACTTCCAATTGCAAATTTTGGGTGATGAGTTAATATCACTTGCAAGTTGTGGTTCCATAATCATCTGTGATCATGGATCTTCTTTGAGTGTCTTCACTACCGTCATATCACTTTAAAGTGGAAGGATATGTTAAGCGAGGTAAAAATTCTAAGAGTTTGATTATCCGAATACCCTCCATCCATCAGATCAAACCTAAATTTTCGTCAGTCGTCAGATCTTTTTAAAATGGAAGGATAGGATAAGCGGGGCTAAAAGGTTGATATTTTGATTATCTGAATACCCGTAAGTCGTCAGATCAAACCCGATTCCTGTCAGTCGTCGTATCGTGTTAAAATGGAAGGAGAGGATAAGCTAGAAGAGGTGCATCACAAAAAGATCGAGTCGTCGATCTAATATGGTGATCAACGAACAACATTCGTTTCAGGTATAAATATGCGAGGAGGTTATGCTCCGTAAGTTTGAGATTTGAAAAACATGAAGCCCGAAAATCCAAAATAAATAATGACCATTGGATCTCGAAGATATACGATGATCATTGGATCAGGTTTGTTGGTCAATAGACCACGTTAGCAAGAACACATGACAGACCACATAAGAATACCAGGTCTACAAGGACATATGGAAGACCATGTATTCAAGGACATGTGCCAGACCATGTCAGCAGACAACGTCATCAAATACACATGGCATAATCAGATGATGACAAACGTCAAGAGGAAATTGGCTTGTTCCATGTAAGCAAGTGATGTAAGCAAGTTACGTCACTCCGAGAGAATTACTTCGGGAGTTTCACCAGCAAGAAATGTCAAAAGTCCCGAAGTCCCGAAGAATGAAGTTCTGAGGTTACTCTCAACCGTCAATCTAAGATACCCTTCGGATACTATCCTGACTATTAGATCAAGGAGATGAACATGTGTCACATCAGGAGATCTACATCGACGTCAGAAAGAAACTGTGATAGACCACGTCAGCAGTCTACGTCAGCAAGGACATGTGGCACAGTCAGAGAACGACAAGTGTCAAGTTGAATCGACATTTCAGGTACATGTGAATCATGAATCTGAGTGACATGCGACAACTACTCAGCTCATGACATGTCATCAAGTGACATAAGAAAGTTACGTCACTATGAGATTTTTTCTTCGAGAGTTTTACCACCAACACTTGCCCAAAGTCCCGAAGTCCCGAATGTCAAAGTCCCGAAGTGGACACGAGACGTCCGATCTGAAGATCACTTCGGGAGCATTCTCATCCATCGATCTACTACAGTGGAAGGATAGTGTAAGAGGAAGCGTTAACCGACAGTAAGCGGTCTCCACCGTTTATGATTTACTCAACAGGTGACCACTCTGGAGGAAAGAAGGGGTTGATATTTTAAATCTCTGAAGTCCAGAGACCCGAAGGAGATCTTGACCGTTAATCTGAGAGGGACACGCCTCAGTGGTTTGTCAGCTCCAGAATATTGACGTACGAAGGAAAGAAGGGGTTGAGACTCGAAATCTTCGAAGTCTGAAGACCCAAAGGAGATTTTGATCGTCGATCTATTGTTCGGTTTCATACTCAATCGTTGATCAAAACACAGTGGAAGGATAGCGTAAGTATAATAGACGAAGTCATGGAGTAAATGGTGGCCATCCATCTCATTGATTGATTAAGTCTTGGCCGTTGGATTAAGCAATGAAGTATAGGTCCAAGGATCGAATTTGAACATTGATCTGGTTTCGCGAAGTAAAAGTGAACTGTCAGATCTATTCAGCGAAATCCTCTCTGGGAGATTTGAAAGGTTGGAAGTCCTGAAGACCCGAAGGGAAAAGTGCCGAAGTTATGACAATCGTCCATTTCAAGAGATTGAATCCTGAGTGTTGAATTGATAAGCGCTCAAGCGCTCGTCTCGCCTAACATATGATTAACGCCATTGGTCTTATGGTAAAGAGATTTAAAAAGACATAATGGAATGTGTTGCTTATTTGATAATCCTTTGGTTCTACACCTATGATCATATGAACATGGTTTGAAGGAAGCGCCTATTTCTGTTATCACAGAGACGAAGGAAATCGATCCATCCTGTGATCGATTTAGAAAAGAAAAGGGGATGTTAGGTTTAACGATGAAGACCCAAAACGATTATCTCTGGTGGTCCCAAAGTTGTTAATGAACAAGTTGGTTATTGCACAGGTTGACTCAATAACTTAAACAAGTTTTGAGCATAAGAAAGTATAAATACAACCATGATTGGTTCACTTGATAGTGCTTTGTGTAAGGAGTATACAGGCTTGTGAAAAGATAGGCTCACTGAGAAAGAGCAGCCTGCGGGAAAAATGAAGGGGATACAGACCCGAGGTCCGTGCGAATATCAGAGAGAAGAAGAAGTAGAAGAAGTCATGAATATCATAGGAAAGATGAAGTGAAGAAGGCATGTATATTAGAGGAAAGATAAAGCGAAGAAGACGTGAATTTTAGACAGAGGATGAAGTGTCGTGATGAGCGTTGATTGTATACCTATGATCATGAAACATAATTGATTCATTAATGAATCACTGCTACTAGATTTGGTTGAACTCTAGTTGGATAGAATGTGTTCTATGAGCAAGCTGGGTCTTGTTTGAGAGTTGGTTCTCTCCGAGGATTTGGTGCTGAAACAAATTAGTTGGTGCTAGGAAAATCCTTATTATTACATTCACATATATTAATATAAATTATATACAAACATCTGGTATCTTCTATGTCCATTGTGATAATGATTTGATTGTTCTTAATCTGTTCAAATATGTTTTATCTGCTAACTTGTGAGAAGAAGAAAAGTTAGAAAAGTCCACACACTAATTCAACCTCCCTCTTAGTGTGGGTGGTGTGTTCATCAATGGTATTTATAAATGATTTTGAAGGCAGGATGGTCTCATGTTTTGCTGATTTGGATCGACTTGGAGTGGATCATTTTCAAAATCTCTACAAAGACACGATTTCGATAGGCCAAATTGTAAGAATTGCAGGTTTCTTTCAAAGATTCATTGATGAAGAAGCCAATAGACACATGTTTGAGGAAGTGTCTAAGGAAGAGTTAAAGACTGTCGTGCATAGTTTTCAAAAGGACAAAAGTCTTGGCCCTGATGGATGGACTGTGGAATTTTTCCTTGGTCTCTATGATGTTATCGGTCGGGATATCTTTGCAGTGGTGGAAGAATCTCGAGGTCAAGGGAACATATTTTCCCCAATAAATTCAACCTTCATTTCTCTCACCCCAAAATCAGAAAATCCTCTCTCCTTGGATGAGTTCAGAACTATCACTCTATAACTGTATATACAAGGTGGTGGCCAAAGTTATAGCTTGTAGAATAAAGGACCTTCTCTCAGAAAAAGTCTGAAAAGAACAATTTGGTTTCCTGGAAGGAAGGAAAATCCATGAGGCTATAGGGGTGGCATAAGAGGGCCTACATAGCATTAAGACAAAGAAAGATAAAGGGGTCATTCTAAAAATTGATCTTTCCAAGTCCTACAACAGGGTAATTTGGCTCTACCTTAGGTTGATTCTCACTTATCTAGGCTTTGATCTGTCCCTTTCATAAACTAGATTATGGGGTGTATCTCTTTGGTTTGTTTTGTAGTTCTCATTAATGGCACGTGATCCCCCTTTTTTCAATATGAAAGAGGTATGCATCAAGGGTGTCCTCTATCACCCCTTCTTTTTCTCTTAGTAGCAGAAGGCCTCAACAGAGCACTAGCCCATGCAAAATCCCAAGGAAATTTTATCGGCATCCATATTGGGAAAAATATCTTCATCACACATCTCATTTTCGTTGATGATGTTTTGATTTTCTGTAGTGGGAAGAAGAAGGACATTGAATCCCTTTCATAGATACTAAATATTTTCAGTGGGGCTATAGTAATGCAAATTAATTTCCAGAAATCTACTTTATCTGCAAATAATCTCTCTGATGAAGATCTGGATAGGTATAAGTCTTTGTTTCCTTTTGAGATGGTAGAATTTGAAAAGGGGATAAAATACTTGGGTTTTCACCTCAATCCTAACTGCTACAAAAAAGTGGATTGGGAATGGCTCATTGAGAAACTTGAAAAAAGGCTCAAGGTCTAGAGTTTTAAATGGATTTCTAGGGAAGGAAGGATGATTCTAGTGAAATCAGTGTTGGAATCCATACTGGTTTACCAGATTTATTTGTCTTGGATCCCTAAATGAGTGATGGAAAAGGTATGAAATAAATTCTTTAACTTTCTCTAGTTAGGAAGCGGGGACAAACATGTCACTCCATGGGTAAGCTGGTAGCAATTGGCTGAACTGAAAATGCTGGGAGGGTGGGGCTTAAAAAAAATCCTCCTATTTTCAAAATCTCTAGCAGCCAAATCAGTATGGAGTTTAATTATGAAAAAAAACCTATGGACTAAAGTGGTTTCTCATAAGTATATTAATCTTGATACAATGGAAGGATGGTTGCGTAATACCACCAAAAAATTGACAAATTTCTCAATCATTTGGAAAGCAGTGGTAAAATAATTCTCAGTGGGGCGAGAGGGTCTGGCATGGAATATTTGTAATGGATTTAAATTTAGAATAGGCTTAGATCCTTGGGTTGACAGTGGTTAAAACCATATTCTTTTGGATGAAATTATACAACAGATTCAAGAGAGGGGATTTTTTCACCTAAACTAGATAACAGATCCCGAGAGTTCTATAATTTGGAATCAAGGGTGGTTGGATGTTGCCCAGGTGGGACTGGGAGATCATCAATATGAATATTGGACAAATTACCTCTCAACTTTGGAATATACTCATGTCATGATCACATATAGGGAGGATGAATTAGTTTGAAAACATGCAGAGCATGGAACTTACACACCCAAGCTGGGGTATATTCATCTAAACTTTCAATTTCTTCAAAGAGACCCAAAATGGTGGTGGAAAGGCCTTTGGAAGTCCAAGTGTCCTTTGAAAAGTTTAATTTTTATGCGGTTCATATTAGAAAACAAATTCCAACCTAGTATAGAATGAAGAAAAGGAAGATCGAAGGCCCAGGTTAGTGCTCTCTCAGTAGAAATGAAGAGGAAACAATGACCCATCTTTTCCTCTCTTGTCCTTTTACATTATGAGTCTGGAATGAATTCTCCTCCTTCTTACACTTAAATTTTTCTTGGAGGGGAATTTCTGTAGAGGAGGCCTGAAGAACTTGGTATTCAGATGCTAGTAAAAACACTTTAAGAGATTTACCTCTGATTGTCCACTGGGGGGTTTGGTTGGCAATAAATGCAACAATCTTTTAGAATAGGATGGTTTCTCCATATTTCATTGTAGCTCAAGGCTTAAGAATTCTGGAACACTTTCCTTAAGAAAAGGACTCTTCTCCAATAAGATTTATTCACGAGGAACAAGTTGACAAAAATGCTCTATGGGATTTTTTCAATGAAGCATCACAAAACAATGGACAAGCTTGTGGTGGTGGAGCGGTTATTTTTTTATCAAGCTCCCACTTCTTTAAGATCAATATGAGGCTTGGCTTCGACTCAAATAACTATTCTGAACTTATGGCCTTAAAACTACTTATTCTTTTTGCAGGAGAAAAGGGGGTGATTTCACTACATATTTTTGGTGATTCATTGAATGTAGTGAATTGGACCAGGAAACTTCAAAGATGACAAAATATAATATTAGCTCATTTGATTGAAAAAATAGACATGATTTTAAACATTTTTTACTCTTTTTCTATTCCTCATGTCTACAAAGAATGAAATTATGATGCAGACACTCTATCTAAATCTAGCATAGAGATGGCTTTTGAGTCTTGGACTATCCAGGAATATAAGGACGGGACCAGGACAATCTCTACTCATTATCCTTTCATACAGATAAACCAGATGATCCTCTACGAGTTACTCAGTTGGATTTCTTTTTGTGCATAATTCGATGTTGTAACATACCCTCATTTACGACAACAAAGGTGAATACAAAAGAGGTAAAAAATAAAAATGAAACAACTTTAGGACAAGTGGAATACGTCCCAACATACTTATTAACCTCACAATCAGATCATCACCATCAAACTGAAAACAACATCGATATTAAAAAATCATACCACATATGATGACATAAAAAGGCTACCCATCGAACCTATCCTACAAAGTTAGGACCTCCAAGACAAATAATCAACTCTTAATTTCAAGATTCATCCGATTGATTTTGACCATTTAAGATCTCAGGACTGACAACTGTTCTGAAGAACAAGGAGGTATCTAAATCCCCTTAATCCAATCATAAAACACAACTCAAGACTATATTTATCAACCATGCTTAACCTCAATTTGTAAGGTTCCATCCATCACGACAAAATAATCAAATAAATACAGTTCTAAAATTTGTTTTATATATATACTTTTTTATGATACTTATGTCTATTTTACACATAATTTATTTCTCATCTTCTTCACCTTACTTACTTGTAACATGCCCATGTTATAATATAATTAAAACATCATGATTTCAAATGTCCATAAAAAAATATAGGTAACGATATAATATCCTTCTCAATAATATTAAGCTCAAGATTAGATTTCCATCTGATAATCATTCATCAACCACATCAAGATCACACAAAATTTAATTTAATTGGGTACCGTTGGAACAAAACTTGCATTGCTATTAAAATTTAAGTACGTAGTAAGAGATGAGAACCCAGATTAATAATTATTATAAATCTTAAACATGCTAACCATTTAAGGTACAAATTTTGGGAAAAAGTTTACTCCACATTTGACTATACTAAGAAAAATTATCTCAAATGTATCAATCATTTCTATAAGCAAGAAAGAGGTGTAACTTCTAGATTTAGCATCTTGAAAACCAATAGTATTGCACACATAAAATCTTATGGATACATAATTCTTACAAGCACATTTCAGATACCAAATCAACATACAAAGATCTTTCAATTTAACACCAAAAACCTTAGAGTCACTGGCGAAGAATTTACAGGACTAATTTTCCAGAATTATAATGCATCTACAACAAATCAACAAAATCAATCTAGTTTGGGAAGAAGGCTTCTAATCAAGGTAAAGAAATCCCCTTTCTTAAAATGAAAAGGAAAAAGAAATCCTACGCACATCTATATCTCGGATAGCATTTCTAAGTTTGAGTCTAACAGATCGTAACCCAGTTCGTACTATGGTTAAAATATAAATCTGATCCAAGAACAATCCTCCTAGTATCAAGGCCTCAAGCCATGCCACTGGTTCCTTATTCAAATACCCAGTCTGAGACGATTACAGGATACACACAATGCCACTGGTTCCTTATTCAAATACCCAGGAATTTCACCATGAATTTCTTCATCGACTTGCAATTTAAAAGACAAGAATATCACCAAACTCTTTTGAGAGCCAAAGGTTTGGATCTGTACAGGGATACTGTAAGAACCAATTGTAATACTGATACAGTGTCAATCCATGCACCATAATTAAATCCCAAAGAAAAATCCTTTGAATTGGAAGGTCCAATTGAACTAATATTGATATTAACCTCCAATACCAGCAAAAATCGAACACACACATATATAATTTTTCAATAAAAAATCAACAGTTTCATAACTATGTGCATGAAAACTAAATCGGATCTTCACACGATTTAGGAATTCAAATTTTCTTTTATTAATACACAGATGCTTTTGTAACCTTAACAAACTATACGCCATAGAAATCAAGGACAGTAAGTCATCCCTCTCATCAAAGGAATTTTCCCAAGCTCAACACATAACAAAACATTTTTTCTCTACGTACAATACATGAGCCATTTCCCAGCATCAAACACATCTATATATATTAATAAATAAATTAAAATTATTATATATCAATCAATGGCAGCGAACAAGACATTTCACTCTGCTAGCATCCATTGTACATTTTGAGAAGTTTAGAAGACAACAATTACCAAAAATTCACTTTCTAAATCTCACACAAACTAACAAGGAACTTGTCAATTCAAACGTAGAAATTACAATACAGTTTACGTGAGATTATGAAGTTATATTATACAATTAAATCTTAATACAATTAAAAATCTCAAATAAAAATACCATAACCAACGATGATGGTCTTTGACGATGTTTTTCGGCAAGTGGCGTTCCTTTCGTCCTCCCGCTTGTTAATCACAGAGATATCACTGGTACCTCCCATCCAATGCTAGGGGTATTCTTCTTCCCCCCTAGCCCCCCGAGCCCCCCGAGCCGCAAAGGGACCATGCACACAAAAACCAGAAATATGCTAGCACCAAGATTGCCTCGCAAAGAAGAGCTATCACTCTATCCTCAAACTTGGTATCCCAACTCTCACAAGTAAAACACAGTCCCAAAATTATTTTAATTAATTAAATTAACATTATTAATACACACACTTGTCACTCTCTCCCCAAGTTGCACAAGTAATTACAAATTTTATTTTAATTAAAAATTCACATTCCCCAATGTGTTCCTAAATTTGCTCTTACTTGTCTCTTTATTCCCAAGATTCTCATTTAATGATGTCTCCTAACTATATCTTAGTTAGATTTTGATTATGAGTCTTCTTCTAGTTAAACTAGTGGTAACTAAACTCTAGATACCATCCTATGTGTACACCTATTCTTTCATATTTTGTTTCTTTCTTATTTTAAATTCCCTTTTATTAATTTTATGCACACATGTGCATTTTATCTCATCTTTAGATTTTCTCACTATTTCATTTCTTAAATTGAATTATCTCATTTCTTAAATTGGTTTATCTCATTTCGTTTAATTTAATTAATAAATTTAATTTAGTCCCCTAACTAAAACTTAGGCTTAGGCTTAGTCTTTGAATAAAGATTTGACTTTTATTGGGATTTATAATTAATATATTCACTCTTTAATTAATTATTTAAATCTGACAAGGTATAAAGATTTCAATGGTTTCTAGGCCACCTGGATTTATTGACTCAAGTTTTTAATTACACAACATGCTCCAAGGGTGATACTCGCCTTTGACTGGTTTTGGTAGTTTGTCCAACCTTGTAGTTAACGCTCCACTCGGTCGACCTTGTGAAAGACTAAGGGATTCTAAGGAATAAGAACTCGACCTTATTGCGCACCCCTTAGAAATCTTCGTGAGAAACTGTCTCAGTCTTCCCTCACGACATCATGGACCTCTCGAACTAGGTAATCGTTAACCTTCCATTCGAGCCACGAAAACAATGCTAGTAGGTTGTGATAAGGATGTTGCCACACCTCTCCCTCAATATTTGGTTTCTGTGCATGGACCCTTTACTCCTTATGCAATTTAGATTAGCAAGCATCGTCAACCTGCATCCATTGACAAAACATTGTCACTAATCCATATACATAATCATACTAAATCAATCATATGACACATATGCGTAAAATGAAATAGTCACACAAAACACAATCCACTCCCTGACTCAATCCAGAGTCCAGCGTAGTCTGTTGATGCCATCGGCATCCACAATCTGTCAAGTGTCCTGCACATTCAGGAAAACTCGTCAATAGCATCTGTCAATACATATATATCAAAAATAATAAACCACGCCATATCATCATTATCATGTATAATCTATAATTGAAACAAAATCATCATGTACCATAACCGGATCACTTGCACGCAAGTGTCCTCAAAGAATAAGTATATAGCATGTGATCAGTAGAGTGGGATGTTACAGATGCTATTGTATATCATGACATGCTGCCATGTTCTCACAGAAAAATCTACAGGTCTTTATGCTTCATGAATAGTTTTCCTAGTTATGTTCTCATGCTAGATATTTTTTCTTTGGCTCTTGGCCACTAATTTCATTGTAATTGGTCCCCTGGCTGGTTCTTCTTTGTATTTCAATGATGGGTTGATTATCTTTTTGCCTCTTAGGCCTCTCCGAGAGGAGGCTTTTCTTACTTTTATAAAAGGACCGACTATGCACTACCTCTTTACAGTAACAACAATACATGCTTTGACATGTATCTACATGATATTTATATATCTATGTAATTAATATATATATATATATATATATATATATA